>CAUYTI010095561.1:0-12372 GCA_963575145.1 Galago senegalensis | reverse complement strand
TGCCTCCGCCTCCCAAGTAGCTGGGACCACAGGCGCCTGCCGCAACGCCCGGCTATTTTTTGGTTGCAGCCGTCATTGTTGTTTGGCGGGTCCGGGCTGGGGATTCGAACCCGCCACCTTAGGTGTACGTGGCTGGCACCTAAGCCGGTTGAGCTATAGAACCAGCATTTTCTAAACAGCTCACTGCCCATTCTCCTGTGCTTTGGGTCTGTCCCTTTAACACAGGGCAGGGAAATCCCTGATGCTATCAGAACCTGAAAGGAACTGAGCAGAGCCTTGAAAAGAGGTGGCCTCATAAATTCATAGGCGTGCATGCTTTTAAGAGGACAGAACAAAAACAACCTAGAGCTTATTCACTTACTTAGCCAAAAACTTCCCTTTTCAAGGTTAAGGTCAGTCCTTAAATGAGAAAGCGCTAGCCCCACCCCAGTGTCCTTCCAGAATACCAACTACTGTGTAGTATACTTTGGAGCTAACAGTAAACCATTAGATTGATTCATCAGACTCTGTGGCTGCAATAAACCACTTCTTTTTTTAAACAGCTATCACTTCTCTAGGAAAGAAAAGGGATTTTTATTCCTTATGTATAACTTAATTACAATTGAGATTTTGACAGGCAGGGGCAGAAATCAAATAGGAGGAAGAATACTGAAACTGAATTACCTGCACAACCTACAAAATAAGGATGTTTTTCTTTTAAAAGTCTACACTTACAATGAAAGAACATTTAGTAAACACATTAAATAACATTAAATTATGTTCTTTTTTTTTTTTTTTTTTTTGGCTGGGGCTGGGTTTGAACCCGCCACCTCTAGCACATGGGGCCGGCGCCCTACTCCTTTGAGCCACAGTTGCAGCCCTAAGTTATGTTCTTTTCGATGGTAAAGAATAATGTACAAAATACATAAACCTATTGTTTTAATCTGAAAGTACTTTATAGGCAGTATTTATACTCTTTATACACTGTACATACTCCATGCATAGTATGTGTACTCTAAATATACTGTATGTACTCTCTTTTTATGTATGCGTATATATATAATGTACATATATATAAAATACAAATATATGTTGTTTTGTATAAAGGATTTTACCTTCTTAATTTAATGTGATAGAAATTCACATCCCAATGTTTAGGATAAAGCCAAAGAATTGGAAATAGTTTATCCATCAGAAATTTTTAAAATACCAGCATCGGTTAGAGAGGCCTCTGATTCCTATTACAAATAAAATATCAAATGTTGAGGGTGTGCCAACAGAAAAACTCATACGGACCTCAGAGTTATAAACAACAGGAACCTAACCTCGCTGAGCTTTGGGTAGGCAAGCGAAGGATAATAAGTCACGTTTTCCTAACTTGTAACTTAAATCAAAGAAGGATAAATCTGGCTCAAGACAAAGAAACAGATTAAAAGCCCTAGGAGCTTTTGTTGAAAAGAATTATATCAGGCTGAAGAGTTTCCTGATTAGATTAAGGGGCTGTCAGGCATCTGAGAGCAGCCACATTTGATCTCTGGCCTTGCCACCCTTCACGTAGTCCCTTTGGGTTTTTAATACTCCTGACATCTGTGGACAGAGGCGTGAGGAGAGGAAGGATCGTGGAAGAATTCTCTTAGGGCTGTTCTTTTTGCTTACCTCAGCCGTTGTATGTTTGAGGTGACTCCTGAAAGCCGATAGATTCCATCCACAATGCCGTGAGTCTCTATAAACTCTGCACAGCTCTTCAATACATATGGAACTATGTAAAGGAAAAGAAAAAACAATAAAGTACTAGATGTAAATCTCACTGTCCTTGAAAAATATCCTTTTAAAAATCCAGGTAACTTCACAGAGAAATAAGCATGGAACCCATATGAGTTACAAGTAGAAACGATTACTTCTGAATGGCAGGTGATGTTCTTTTTGCATTTAAAAAATCATTGGGTTTTGTTAAAGTTAAAAAACTCATATGTTTTAAGAGTTGTTTTAAAAAAGAATTTGAGGCTCAGCACTTGTGGTTCACGTGGCTAAGGCGCCAGGCTAAGGTGGCGGGTTCAAATCCAGCCTGGGCCTGCCAAACAACATTGATGGCTGTGACCAAAAAACAGGCGGGCCTTGTGGCCAGTGCCTATGGTCCCAGCTACTTGGGAGGCTGAGGCAGGAGACTCGTTTGACCCCAGGAGTTGGAGGTTGCTGTGAGCTGTGATGTCACAGCACTCTACCCAGGGGGATAGCCTGAGGCTCTGTCTCAAAAAAAAAAAAGAATTTGAAAAATATGCAGAAACTTAGATTTTGAAACCAGCAGTGACCTTGGAAAACCACAACTCAGTCTTCTCATTTCATTGGTTCTCCAGGTGTGGTCTCCTGAGCAGCAGCTTAAACATCTCCTGGGAACTTGTCGGAAATGCAGATTGTCAGGTCTCACTCCAGGTCTACTGATTCAAAAATTGTGGGGGAGAGGCCCAAGAATCTGTGTCTTCACAAGCCCTCTGGGCGGCTCTGATGCACACTCAAATTGGAGAACCACTGCCTTAGTCAACATCTGAAGACATCAAGGCACAGAGACATTTGCTTTACTCACTCATGATTATTTGTTGCTTACGAAAGGAAATTAATACATGGAAAAATGCTTACAATTCAAGTAGGTTAAAAAAAGACACAAGATCAAATATTCATTGTGAATTCAATGTGAAAAATCACTGTGAAGGAAAAAAGATTGGAAGAAATTTGCCAAAATGTTCAAAGTAATTTACAGGTCATCCAAGCACTCTGGAAGGCAAGGCGGACTGCCTGAACTCAGGAATGCGAGACCAGCTTGAGCAAGAGCAAGAGCAAGACCTCATCTCTACAAAAATGGAAGCATTAGCCAGGTGTTGTGCAAGGTGCCCCTATTTCAGTTACTCAGGAAGCTGAGGCAGGAGGATCACTTGAACCCAGGAGTTTGAGATTGCTGTGTGCTAGAGTGTAGGCACGGCACTCTAGCAGGGGGCAACAGAGTGAGACTCTGCCACAAAAAATAAATAAATAAATAAATAAAATATTTAAAGAGGTTTTGTGGTTTTTTTTTTTTTTGAGACACACACACACACAAAACACACGATGTTGCCCTTGGTAGAGTGTTGTGGCGTCACAGCTCACAGCAACCTCTAACTCTCAAGCTTAAGCGATTCTCTTGTCTCAGCCTCCCAAGTAGCTGGGATTACAGGCACCCACCACAATGCCCAGCTATTTTTGTTGTTGTTGTAGATGTCATGGTTGTTTGGCAGGCTGGGGCTAGGTTCTAACCTGCCTGCTCTGGTGTATGTGGCTGGCGCCATAGCCACTGAGCTAGCTACAGGGCGCTAAGCCTTAAAGAAGTTTTTTTTAATTTAAAGTGAAAACCACCCCACCCCACTCACTATGCATCCCATCAGTCAATGATCTGATGCACCACCAAAAGAGACTGACATTGCCTCTTGAATTCCTGCCACTCCAGAGGCTCAGTGCCCTGGTGGAAAGGTTTGGCTGTGCTGTTCTCTCCTGGGGGTTGACCTTGAGCAACCCTGCCAACTCAGGAATGGGAGACCTTTTGGATGCAGACCTTTTGGATGATAGGTAGAAAGCTGCAAGTCACTTGCCACGTTTGTCCCTAGACAGATCCACCTGCGGTTGCCCTGTGAGAGTGCTGTCAGTAGTGGTTTGGGAAGCTGGAGTCTGAAGTCATCAGTGAGTGGCTCCTGGAGGCAGAGGTGGTGTAAGGCCTCCATGAACCAAAGGTTGGGTTAGCACTGGTGTTCACGTCCTCACACCAGACGCCTAGTGCATTATGCCGAAGATTAGGCCAATGCCAATTCATTAACGCTTACTGCACATGCTCACACCTACACACGATTCCAAGCTGGACTGGACCTTGGGATTCAGACTCAACATTCTACCGGAATCATGACACTTTTAAAGCCCCCTTTACCTCGCTTCCTTTATCTCTAATTTTAGGGGCTCAATAAAGTTCATCATACTTAAAGTATTCTGCCCTCTCTCAAAGGCTGTGCATGCCCAGAACCACTCTCCCCTAGCACACATGAGTGGTTTGCCCCATTCTCCATGACTGAGCCAGGGAGACTCTTCCCTGTTAACCCAGGTTCGAAGAAGTCAGAGAATAGACTCAGAATTAGAAATTTGGGGGCCAGAGCCATGGGGCTTCTGTCGGGTGTGGTGCAGGGGCTATGGGCATAGGAAAGGCTCCAGAGCCTCTGCTTGTCTTCAGCCAGAAGAGCTGTGCCTTGGTCTGTTTTATAAAATAGAGTTCTTGATAAGATTTTTGTCTCCCACCCTCATGCAAATAGAGATAGAGAGTGTTCCCGGGCTTAAAAGGATGCATTTTAACATCCCTGTTGTGCACAGTAATGATTAACTCCTCACCACATTTGGCTGTTCTCTATAACTTGCCACATGTGGCCTGTAGCTGAGAGTACAGGTTTAGACACCAAACTGCCTTTGTAAACTTGGGAAAAATATGCAATAATTCTGTTTCTCGGTTTCCACATCTGCCAAATGAGGATAATAGGATCTTTTTTCTGTGCATTTAGGGGTATCTCTGGAGCACAAAGGCAGGAGGAGCCAACAGTGTGTGGACAGCATGTTGGCGGTCTGGGAGCTGTACTTCCAGTCCTACCAAGGTGTGTGGCTGTTGTGTTGTGCAGGGCAAAAGGGGACATAAGAACTCTGACCATTCACAAGGACTCAAAGATACCTGCCTTAGACTGGAAGGGGCTTTATAAAGAACACTCCACAGCCAGGCATGGTGGCTCACGCCTATAATCCTAGCACTCTGGCCGAGGCAGGTGGATTGCTTAAGCTTAGGAGTTGGAGACCATCCTGAACAAAAGCGAGACCCTGTCTCTACTAAAAATGGAAAAATTAGCTGGGTGTTTCAGCAGGTACCTGTAGTCCTAGCTACTCAGGCAGGCTGAGGCAAGAGAATCACTTGAGCGCAGGAGTTTCAGGTTGCTGTGAGCTATGAGGCCATAGCACTTTAGCCTGGACAGAGTGAGACTCTGTCTCCAAAACGAAAAGAACAAAACAAAAGGGGCAGTGCTGGGTTACCAACCTCTCTCAGCCTGTTCTTAGATAGGACCTCCCACTGCCACAGCTCTCTGGGGTAGCACTTCAGGTTCTGTTTGCTTTAGAGGTGGGGAAAACACATTCCGAGACAGAGCCTCTGCCATAAATTTATTCTGACTTTAGTACAGAGGCCCTAGAACCTCTCGTCCATGGCTCTATTTAATTAAGCAGGAGGTAATATTAAAATAACCCAAGGCAAGGTCAATGGTCCCAATCCCCGTGGCGTCTTAGTTTTCCTGGGTTCTCATCTTGGGCAGAGTTGGAAGGTGTAGGAATTCTTTGTCACTATTCCCTAGTAGTAGGAAAGGACTTGTTTGAGCTCTGTGTGATCACCTAGCTCTGGACCCTGGAGCAGCAGTCCTCAGACCACGGTCACCTCCAGCTCACTCTGAGGCACACCTAAGTTAAGAACCACTATTCTAGACCAGAGCTTCTCACACTTTAACATGCATACAGATCACCTGAGGATCCTGCTCACATGCATATTCCAATTCGGAGGTGGGTGGAGGGAGTGTTCAGAATTTGCATTTCTAACAAATTCCAGGGTTGGGTACTGCCAATCTGCAGCCCACACTTATGGTAACAAGGGTCTAAAGACATCACTGGAGGGTAGTGTTGCTAAGAATTTAGTCTTGAAATCTCAGAGAGTATTGTCCCTGGGGCCCAATCAGATTGGGAACACCCTAGGATTCTGGACAGGGTAGAAGCCAGAAGCTTGATACCAAATAGCTGAGTAGTTATAGATGGAAAGAAAGCTTCCATTGTCAATGTAGGCATGGGAAGGATTGATGCTGGAGGTTGGAGTCACAGAGCTGGTTCTGCGGGATTTATCCTGGGCCCAAAGAAGGTTGAGTCTCCTCCTACAGAGGTACACACAGTAGCCGATTATGATATAATATGACATCTTTGAATTGTTTCATTGATGGTTCTAACTTCCTTTTTTGTTTTGTTGTTTTTTTCTGGATCAGTGATCTTAAATGTTAATTTTTAATCTGAACAGAAAATACATCTTGAAGTAGGCTCTGATGGAAAAGAAAATCTTGCCTTTCATTTATTATGCTTTACAGTTTATGGAACGCTGTAAAGTCCTTTGTCTCATTTGATCTAACCTGGTACAATTAAAAGATGTTTTGCACTAACAGTGTGAGGGCATGCTCAGTTCCTCACCTCTTCAAGGGCTTAGTGCAGAAAAGACCAGGAGTCAAATTGTTCCTCCCCCAGAAGCCACAACTCTAAACTGTCTCCTTTCTCTGTGTGCCTGGGATCTGATCAGGTCTGGAGATGGAGATCGGAGGAAGCAGTTTTATTTGGTCGTTTATGTGGCCATAATGGCCATGTTCTTTCATAGCTCAAATTGCATTCATGTTTTTAGGGAATCAGGCACTCCCCTGGCCCTATTCTGGATTTTGTTAAGGTCTTGTATTGGTCAGATTTCCTCTCCTCTCTCTGTCCTGCACTCCTGACTTTCAAAGTAGGGTGTAGTGGTGCATACAGAGAATGGAACACTAGTCACAAGGAGTGATGCAGCACAGACTGCAGATCAAAGACTAGTGGGGGCGACACAGCCAGACTGTGAAAGAGAACACGCGGTAGGGTTCCCACATGGATGAGACTCTAGAACAGTGGTTCTCAACCTTCCTAATGCCGCGGCCCTTTAATACAGTTCCTGTGGGTCGCGACAGGATTGTATTAGAAGATGGAAACAAGTTTATAGTAAGAACAAGCAGGGAAGAGCAGGGATTACTAAGGGGGGCCGAGGAAACTTTGGGGCGTGATTGATATGTTCATCACCTTGTTTGGGCTGAAAGGACCAGAAGCCACCAGCAGGTGAGGAATAATGACACTGAGAGGAGAGGGTAAAAGACAGAGGGACACAAGACACTGTCCAGGGAAGAAACCCTGGGTGAGAGTTGGCTGTGATGGATGTGGGAGAGAAACAATTCTGCTGCGCTGCGAATGAGCCCTCTCCTTGGCTTTTTCCCAAGAGATACAGTAAAGATTTAAATTATTTCCCCCTTATCCTGGGTTGTCAGTACAGAACTTCCTGGGCATTCCCCGCTTCTTGGCCCAAGATTCTAAACGCTGTCACGATGGCCCCTGTAACTTCTCACTCTGTGCTAGTCCCTGCTCTTCTTCTGTGTCCCATCCTGTGCTGTCCCTCGTCAGCTGTCTCTTCTGTCTGTGATCCTTTCTGCCTAGAGGTCATGGTCCACCCCAGTTTCCCTCTGATATTCTTTCTTCCTCCTGTTTTAATGTCTTTCTACTCTCTTCTCCTTGGCCTACTGTGGAATTAAAGAAATACTGAAAATTTGTGGTATTTCTTTGACAAAATATGTGTTCTGTTCTTTTTTGTTTGTTTATTTGTTTGTTTTTGGCCAGGGCTGGGTTTGAACCCACCACCTCTGGCATATGGGGCTGGCACCCTACTCCTTGAGCCACAGGCACCACCCTGTTCTTTAAAAAAATCAAATTATTATAAACCCATCCATGTAACAAAAGCATTTGTACCCCCTTAATATTTTAAAATAAAAAAACCCCAATTAACAGTTTTTAATTATCTCAGGGGAAAAAAAAAACTTTAAATATGTTAGAGCTTTGGCCTATTTTCCTGGGAGGAAAAAGTTAACCTTGTTTTAAAAAAATTTTTTGAGATACAATTCAAATGCCATAACATTCATCTTTTCTTTCTTTCTTTCTTTTTTTTTTTTTTTTTGAGATAGAGTTTCACTATGTCACCTTGGTAGAATGCCTTGTCATCACAGCTCACAGCCACCTCAAATTCTTGGGCTTAAGCAATTCACTTGCCTCAGCCTCCCAAGTAGCTGGGACTACAGGCGCCTGCCAAAATACCTGGCTATTTTTTGTTGCAGTTGTCATTGTTGTTTAGCTGGCCCAGGCTGGGTTGAACCTTCTAGCCTCAGTGTATGTGGCTGGCACCATAACCACTGTGCTACGGGCACCGAGCCACATTCATCTTTTCAAAGTGTATACTTACATGATTTTTTAATATATTCACAAGTTAAGCAACCATTATACTATCCAACTCCAGAACATTTTCATCAGCCCGCAAAGAAACCCCATGTTCATTATTAGTTACTACCCATTCTCCCTCTCTCCCCAGCTCCTGGCACCCATTAATCAACTTTCTATTTCTATGAATTTGCCTGAACATTTCATATAAATGGAATCTTAAAAACACGTGACCTTTGCTATGGGCTTCTTTCACTTAGTGTGGTGCTTCCAAGGTCCCTCCACAGTGTAGCATGTGTCAGCGTTTCATTCTTTTTTTTTTTTTTTTTTTTTTGAGACAGAGCCTCAAGCTGTCCCCCTGGGTAGAGTGCTGTGGCATCACAGCTCACAGCAACCTCCAACTCCTGGGCTCAAGCAAGTCTCCTGCCTCTGCCTCCCAAGTATCTGGGACCACAGGCGCCTGCCACAATGCCCAGCTATTTTTTTCTTTTTTTTTGGTTGCAGCCATCATTGTTGTTTGGTGGGCCCGGGCTGGATTCGAACCCTCCACCTTAGGTGTATGTGGCTGGCGCCTTAGCCACTTGAACCACAGGCACTGAGCCAGCATTTCATTCTTTTTTTTTTTTTTTTTTTTTTGCAGTTTTTAGCCAGGGCTGGGTTTGAACCTGCCACCTCTGGCATATGGGGCCAGCGCCCTACTCCTTTGAGCCACAGGCACTGCCCCATTTCATTCATTTTTATGGCTGAATAATATTCCAAATGCATTCCTCATTTTGTTTATTCATTCATCACTGAAAATTTGAGTTGTTTGTACATTTTGGCTATTCTGAGTCAGCAGTGCTGCTATGAACTTATGGACAAGTTTTTGTATGGACATATGTTTTCGATTCTCTTGGATATAGATCCAGGAGTGGAATGGCTGGGTGTATGGTGACTCCGTGTTTAACTTTTGAGGGACTGCCAAACTGTTTTCCATAGCAACTTGGTCATTTTACATTCCCACTAGCAATGCATGAGGATTCCAATTTCTCCACATCCTTGTCAACACTTGTTATTGTCTGTCTTTTTTTATTACCGTCATCTGAGTAGGTTTGAAGTGGTGTTCACTGTGGGTTTTACTGGCATTTCCCCGGTAAGTATTAATGGACATCTTTCCACGTGCTTATTGGCCAGCTGTATATCTTCTTTCAAGAAATGTCTATTTGGATCCTTTGTCCATTGAGTGGGCAGTTTGTCTTTTTTGCTGAGTTGTAAGAGTTCATCATATATTCTCAATACTAGTTCCTGAATACTAGTCAGATAAAGGATTGACAAATATTTGCTCCTGTGCTCTGGCTTATCTTTCCCCTTTCCTGATCTTTGCTGCACAGTTTTGCATTTTAATAAAGTTCAGTGTACCTATTTTTTCTTTTGTTGCTTATATTTTGGGTATCAGAAGAAAAGTTTATTTATAATATATTGTCTTAGCCGAGTGTTGTGGCCGGCGCCTTTAGTCCTAGCTACTTGGGAGGCTGAGGCAAGAGAATCACGTAAGCCCAAGAGTGGGAGGTTGTTGCGAGCTGTGACACCACAGCACTCTACCAAGGGCAACATAGTGAGACTCTGTCTCAAAAAAAAAAATCTCTCTATATAAAATATACTGTCTACATCATTTGGTTCTTCATTATTCACACACATAGAAAATGATACTGTTTAAGAACTATTATTTTCTATCATAGATCAGAGCATATAAATCCAAAGAATTTTCCCTTAGGAAACTAGGCCATTATCTGGCTCAAAAGTATGTGTGGAACCCCACTTTGGTAATTTCTAGTGAGAAGTCCTACACATTTTACTCCACAAAGAACTCAGGTATAATCTTCTCCCAGGAGAAAAAGGGGAAGAAAAGAGTGAAAATGTTTATATTGTACCACTCTTGTTTTCCCTACAGGGTTCAATATAATTGTTTTATTATTATTTCACTTTCAAATTCATTTCAGGGAATATAAAGTTCAGTTCTGTTTTCTCTTTAGTTCTTACAGGCAGCAAATATATTTTATCTTTGGAAACAAAGATTTGACTGTGTTTCTCTCCTGCCTCAATATCTCCCATGATTGCCCATTATCAACAGACTAAGAGTCTAAACAGCAGAGTAAAGCCTAGGAGGTTTTCCACAATCTGGCCATTCTCCACCTTGCCAGGCCATCGCTGTCTGCTGCGCCCCCCTCCCTCCCACCCCCCCACAGGAACGCTGGGCTCTAGCCACACTGCACCCTGCTGCTTCGTGCCTTCCCAGCTCTGCCCCACATGTTCCCCAGGCCTGAGCTGACTGCCTCTTCTCCACAGGGAAACGTTCCTACTTATCTTCTGGGATTTAGCTGAAGCCCAAACTTTCCAATAATGCCTTCTTCAGGCAGAACTAAGTGTTCTTTCCTCCATGTTCTCATAACTCCGTGCCTTCTCTCTTCGTGGCATTCTCTAGAATTGTCCATTCAACTCACTGCTTATTACAACTGCCATGATACAACCTTTTCACTCCTCAGTTTGGCAAAGATGCATAAGCTTGTTAACACACAGTGTTGGCAAGGCTGTGGAAAATAAGCACTCCTATGCATTGCTGGTGGCAGGGGAGACTGGCATAACCTATGGAAGAAAATTTGACAATTTCTATCCGAATTACAGATACACATACTCTTTTACCCAGTAGTTCCTCTTTTAAATTTTATCCTACAGATATTCTTGTTCATGTGATAAATAACATGAATGAGATTATTCATTGCAGCAGTGTTTGTAACAGCTTAAGACTGTCCATCAACAGGAAGTTGCTGATATAAATAATGGAACATTCACATAGTGGAATACTATATAGTCACTAAAAAAAATGACATCACTTTCATGCACATAGAATGGTCTCCAAGACATATTATTAGCAGACCAGCATTGTGGCATGTTAGCATCTTTCTTTTTTTTAATTTTTAATTTTTAATTATGTGTATATTTTTGCAGTTTTTGGCCAGGGTCAGGTTTGAACCCACCACCTTCGGTATATGGGGCTGGTGCCCTACTCCTTTGAGTCACAGGCGCTGCCCCCGGCATCTTTTTTTTTTTTAAAGGAGAGGATAAAGAATATAGATGCATGTTCAATATCTGTGGCAGGATTCATAAGAAAGTGAAGGACACTTTAGTGTCCTACAGGAAAAGAAACTGGAGAGCTGGGACTAGGGCTTTGAGTAACAGATATACTTCTTATTGCATTTTGTTCTGTATTTTTAAAATTTTAACTACCTCCAAATTTTTTTAAAAATTTTATTTATTTATTTATTTATTGCAGTTTTGGGGTAGGGCTGGGCTTGAACCCACTACCTCCGGTATATGGGGCCGGCACCCTATTCACTGAGCCACAGGTGCTGCTCCCCCCCCAATTTTTTCATAATAAATTTAATCCCGCAAATATTTACTCCAAGCCTACTCTGTGTCCAGCACCAGGTCTGAGGTTTGCTTGTTTGTATTTCACCTCTGTTACTAAGTTGTAAACTCCATGGGTACAATGAGGACAGGCCTGTCTTATGCCTCAAGAATAGCCTTGAAAACACAAGCACTCAAAATACTTTGCTAAACAGGAGATTGGTCACTTTTCTCCAAATAGATTTTCTGTGCTTCTTTGATATCTGCATCCCTCACTGCTTTAAGAGGGCTTTATTTGCTTGTTCAACTGCATTCTCCATTCTATAATTATAACCAACCCATGAGACAGGTAAAATGAGCTCTATTTTGAAAACACGAAAGCGGATTTTCTGGAAGGTTAGATGTGTTGTCCAATCTCACACAGTTAGAAAGGGCCAGAGTTAGGATCAAAACCCAGGTTTGTCTGACACCAATGCCCACGCCTTTTGATATCTGAAGTGATAAGGAATAGACAAAGCCCTAAGCTTTTCTACCCTAGTTCAAATCCTCCCCAGCAGGAAGGCAAGTCCTCTGAGTAGCTGGCAACTGTGGAGGCATAATTTGAGAAGAGCTGATTTGTTCCTTCCGCTTGACTCCCCAAATCCCTGCAATTCTATCACCGAAGGCCCTAACTTTAAGTGTTCAACGCCTCATGGTTAATACCTATTTTTAAGTTCCTTGTGAAAAAAACGCAAAAGAATATATATTTATTGTTGGGGGTTCATTGAGGGCACAAGAAACCAGGTCACACTGATTAGGTTTGTTAGGTAAAGTCCCTCTTATAATTGTGTCTTGACCTCAAACTGAGACCCCCCACCCACTCCCTCTTTCCCTCTCTCTGCTCTCGCCTTCCCCAGAGAACTAACATATAAGATCTATTTTCAAATTCAGTTTAGCTGA
>CAUYTI010095558.1:0-27071 GCA_963575145.1 Galago senegalensis | reverse complement strand
ACAGAGCCTCAAGCTGTCCCCCTGGGTAGAGGGCCGTGGCATTACAGTGCACAGCAACCTCCAACTCCTGGGCTCAAGCGAGTCTCTTGCCTCCGTCTCCCAAGTAGCTGGGGCCACAGGTGCCCACCACAATGCCCGGCTGTTTTTTTGGTTGCAGCCGTCATTGTTGTTTGGCGGGTCCCGGCTGGGGATTTGAACCCACCACCTTAGGTGTATGTGGCTGGCGCCTTAGCCAGTTGAGCTATAGGCGCTGAGCCAGTTACAGTTGATTCTTTTTTTTTTTCATTTCTGTATCTGGTCTACTAGTGAGTTTTATACTTTTTATATTTTTTAAATCTCAAAGTGTTAAGGGGGTAGACATGTTTATATTACATGGATACCTTTTATGATCCTTAAATTGGGAATTTTTGTGTACTTATCATCTACATAGTGTTCATTATACCTGATAGGTAGGTTTTCGCCCCTCCTCTCCTTTCCCTCTTCTCAATTTCCTATGACCTTTATATCTGTGTCCATGTGTGCCCATCAACTAGCTCCCATGAATGCTTTCTATAGTTCTCTCCCCACCCACCATACCTAGTACATTAAAAGTGCTCAATCAATGCTTTGATAATACCAATAACATAACTAGAAAGTGAGTGTAATGGCTGGCTTGCAAGACCAGCCCCTTGAGCCACTGTGGGTGGGCTGGGGAGCAGCAGGGTTGAGAAGCAGGCTCTATGGGGGCAGCCCTGCTACTGTCCTCCAACATAGAGCTCAGTTGATCCCCCATCCTCAAGGATAGCTCTATTGTAGGCAGCTGGACACCATTGAGCCCACAAGTCTGGGGGCCTTGGAGAAGTTGTTGGTGGGGCAAGGAAGGAGACATAGTTTTAGGGAAAATCAAGGAATCACTCTCTGGTTTGACAGGGATTTTTGCAGATTGTCTATGCTTTTTTGCTTTTTATGAAGTCTATCAACAGGACAAGACCAGGTGGATACAACAGGAAAGCCAGAAAACTGGCCAAGGGAGAACAGTTTCTTTCTCTTCTCACCAGTGGACAGCAGGCAAGGGGGCAGTCTCTGGAAGGGATCCAGCTCAGAGTGGGTTTGCTGCTCCCACCTGCATAGCATCAGGTTGTTGTGTTGGGGGTGCTGGGAGCTTCATCCTCCATTTTTTCAGAGGACCAACATTTAGAGCTAGAGGTCCAGACCTTTCCTGGCACTACTAAGAAGGAAGCATGTGTCACAGTCAGATAAGATGGCCATAGAGAATAGAGGCATGGTAAGAAATGGTGGAGAGGGGAGGAAAAACAAGCAGCCCCGTGCTGATCTTAAGGTCCCTTCTCTGCCTTTTAGGGTACCAGGGATAGACCCCAGAACAGGAATTCTGTAGACCAGTCAGTCTTACAAGCACCTTTTCTGGTACTAAAGGAGATTTGATCCTGATTTTCAGAGACAGAAATTTGCCCATCCTTGAGCAATTGCAGTGAAGCAGTATGGAATTCTATGGTGTTGACATATGTATCACATACATATATATTATACACATGGAACATAAATATGTACACACACACACACATATATATGAGGTGTTAGCTGTGAGCCACCAGGTTTCTTGGACATTTGAATTTGGGCATTTTAACACCTTGATGTGAGAGACTGACTCTTTTTTACATTCTTAAGAACTCCTGGGTTCTTAAGCCTGACAGAGCCTGACAAAACATAAAAATCTTA
This sequence comes from Galago senegalensis, assembly GCA_963575145.1. NCBI lineage: Eukaryota > Metazoa > Chordata > Mammalia > Primates > Galagidae > Galago > Galago senegalensis. The sequence continues at coordinate 25,355 of CAUYTI010095558.1, read as the reverse complement.
TTCAGGGCTTGGTGCCTGTGGCTCAAGTGGCTAAGGCACCAGCCACATACACCTAAGGTGGTGGGTTCGAATCCAGCCCAGGCCCACCAAACAATGACGGGTGCAACCAAAAAATAGCCAGGCATTGTGGCGGGTGCCTGTGGTCCCAGCTTCTTGGGAGGCTGAGGCAGGAGACTCGCTTGAGCCCAAGAGTTGGAGGTTGCTGTGAGCTGTGATGCCACAGCACTCTACACAGGGGGATAGCTTGAGGCTCTGTCTCAAAAAAAAAAAATCTTATTCAGCAAACCCATAAGCTTCTGACAGAGGGAGAGTTAATAGTCATTCATTAAGGATCAACTGCTTAAGAGCATGCATCTCCCTGATCTCTGTGATTCACAGAAAAAACACATTAGTTCACAGTTGGCTTTTTACATCTGCTGTCCAGTTTCAGACCAGGGACTAACCTTGGAAGCATGATATCTTGGAAGCATGGGAGCTTCTTGTACCATAGAGCATCTTAAAACAAGGTTTTTGACCTAAGAAGCCTGTTCTCCAGCCTGACCTGAGTCTTTAGAAGGCATGACAAGCTGGTGACATTCCCAGGGGGAGAGATCCAGGGGATTTTCAGGGACACGCTTGTCTGAGTGGTCTGGCAGGAACAAAGCCCACCTAAGGTTTGCAATAGGTGAATGGTAATTTACAATGGGGACCCAAAAAGGGTGCTGATTTTACTTTTGCTAATATACCTCCAACAGAAAGGGCAGGCTTGGGAAAATTTTAACTGGACTTAGGAAATTCATCAGTTTCTTGGGAGTCATAACCGAATACCCTTGAAAGACCAGAGTATTGTTACTCCTCCATGTTAATTTGGGCCTGAATATTCTCCTCTGACCTGTGTCTAACATCTGAATCCGTCTCATCTTCCCCAATGTGAGTCACTGTGTATAAAGTGCTCTGTGATGCTGAGTACAAGAGCACTGTGACAACTGTCTGAAGTACATCATCGCAGGCATGTGGCATTGCCCCCGGCAGAGTCCCATGCAGACAGCCTTCTAAGAGGATTGCCTTGGAATAGCATTCTCCTCACCTATTAAGATTTATTGTGTTTAAGTGAAGATCAAGAGACAAAAATTTTCAAAAGGAACTAGGCCCAAGGCACCCCCCAAAGTAGTCTATGGTAACAGGAAGACTCTAAATGGTGGACTCTCACACAGGAAATGAAGATCAGGCTCAAAGTGCTTCATCCTTTGCCAAGGAAGTGATGATGTGAATAACCTCAGTTATTCCACTGGGAAAGCTTCTGGCAATAAAGTTGATTTGAGTTTCTGGAGCAAATCAACCTCCATAGTCATGTTTGGTTGACCCTTAGTGTTATAGGTCTGTAGACTTCTTTCCAACCAGCCTACAAAGGCTCCCTGTCCAATTGGGTCACTACTTCTTTACTACTTCTCTACCCACTGCTTCTACGCATCCAAGCATCACTTCCAGCTTTATAACCAACCTAGAAAAGATAAGGCCAAATTGGCTTGAGCAATTTGAAGTGACTCAATCTTCCTCCCTCTTTGGAGATTTTATTAGAATTCTTTTCTCTCCCTTTTCTTTAACCTAGTCTCCCCCCTCCCTTTGAGACAAGGTCTTATTTTGTTCCCTGGACATAAGGGTAGTGGCATGATCATAGCTCACTGCAGCCTAAAACTCCTGGGCTCAAATAATACTCCTGCCTTATTCTCCTGAGTAGCTAGGATGACCAGTGCACACCACGTCTGCCTACTTCTTCTATTTTTGTAGAGACAGGGTCTTACTACGTTGCCCAGGCTAATCTCTAACTCCTGACCTTGAGCAATCCTCCCACCTCAGCCTCCCAAAATGTTAGGATTACAGTCATGAGCCACCAAAGCTCTCAACTGTAACGGCAAATGTGTTGCATCAGAAAGCTAAGAAAGCAAGCTAGCCATCCAACAATCTATTCTAACATAAGGCTCTAAAGAACTATTAAGAGCATCCATATCTTCTGCTCTGCCTAGAAGAATAGGGAGACTTATATGTCAGTTATCATTTAGAGTTATTAGGGAATTGCATTTTTATTTACATTTAAAAGAGTCTTTCTCCTTTTTTGTTCTGGTTTGTGATGGCTCCCATGGACTTGGTGTAGGCTTCCCAGTGGGAGGAGAAGGGGGTGATGAAAAACCTCATGACATAGAAAATAACCCAAATCTCTTCAGGTTTTATAATTTTGGTTTTGCTTCTAAAAACACAGTCATCTCTCATAGGGTGTTATGTGCTTTATATGCTGACATTTTCCACTTGCTGCTTCTAGATGTGAGAGGAGAAACGCCAGCATGTGGCACTGCAGAGGAAGACTGATGGATGGAAAGACTCCACTTCCGACACTGCTTTCAATTCCCAGGAGTCTACCAGGTGAGTGAGCTGAGACACCTCAGGATATGGTTCTGTGGCAGATAGGTTGTGAGAGAAGCCCACTCTGCCCTGGGTACCCAGGTTGGCACTGAGTATTAAAAGGCAGGGGACATATGGTGAGGAGCTAGGCTGAGACCCCACCCCCGCCCCATCCCTACCCCTGTGGCTCCACAGTAAGCAGTGGCACCATTTGAGGCTGGGGAGGGGAAATGTGCAGGGCCCAGCCCTCCAGGAGACCAGCAGTTAAAATGGGGCAGAGGGACCCATTCCAGTATAACCAAGAAAGCTGCAGATCATAACAACAATGGCTGCTGATATGGCATTAAAAACATGATGTCAAAGTTACAATGACTGAGAATGGTACCAACATGCTGCAGCTGAGAAAATGGGTAACCAATGTTTGTCTGAAGAACAGATGACGCTCAGTGAGTGGCTCAGCCAACAGTTCAGAGGTTCATGGGAAGACCTCTCTGCCTGGCTAGCTTCTCTTGCACAATGTCTCCTATAAAACCACCGAGGCATTTACATAGCATATTTCTGTGTCCACTCTCTTGCTACTCTGTTGTACCTGGAAGAAAAAAGCAGAGGGATTGACACCCTCACTTTAATTAGTCACTTCCTTTCAGTGGGAGCAGAGAACAGGACTAATGTGGAGAATGTTGCTGCTGCTTCTTGTCAAACATCTAGGACTGATAAATGAGTGAAACAAAGACTTTCCCTGGAGCAGAAGCATGTCATTTGTGGCTATTAGCCCCAAGCCTGGGGTCCTGTTGATGCTCCACAACTATCTTCTGTGGAAGATTTAATAATACAACAAACTCTCTCCCTTTAATTCTCCTGACCTACAGTATGGATCCAGGGAGGATAGAGAAGATATACAAAGGCCAGTTTGGAGTAGTTACTGTGGGTAGGCTGCCCAGCACATAAACTTCAGAACATGGGCTTGGCCACTTCTCTTGTGCCCTCCTGGACTCCTTGATTGTTTACCATAGGGAGATCATCTGCCTTGTGTGGTTGTGGGGAAGACTAAACAAGTCTGTATGTGAAGTACATGGGGCATGTGTGGCACCCACTTAAGCCTGTGCATTTATTTCCATTATTGTAACAAAATCTGATGCCATGAGACTGTAAATTAGAGAGATTTGTAGTTAGAATATGCACTGGAAAAAAATCACTTTTGGTATGTCTAATACATCTCATAATAAGTAATAAAATTAATAAATTAAAATTTAAACTCTGGCCAATTAAAAATCATTTTGGATGGATGCAGTAGCTCACACCTATAATCCTAGCACTTTGGGAGGTAAAGAAGGGAGGATAGCTTAAGGCCAGCTGTTCAAGACCAGCCTGGTAAACGATTACAAGACTCTATCTCTACAAAAAAATTTTAAAAATTAGCTGCATGTAATGGTGTGCACCAATAGTTCTAGCAACTTGAGAGGCTGAGGCAAGTGGATCACTTAAGCCCAGGATTTCAAGGTTGTAGTGATCTATGATTGTACCACCATACTCCAGCAGGGAGGACAGAGTGAGATCTTGTCTCAAGATAAAAACAAAAATTCACTGTTATTCAGGAAATCCCAAGGAAGGAAATAATGAGATCCATAAAGTCTTAAGAAAAATATAAATTGGTGGCTCGGTGCCTGTAGTACCAGCCACATATACTGAGGCTGTCGGGTTTGAACCCAGCCTGGGCCAGCAAAACAGTGACAACAGCAACAAAAAAATAGCTGGGCATTGTGGCGGACACCTATAGTCCCAGCTACTTGGGAGGCTGAGGCAAGAGAATCCCTTAAGCCCAAGAGTTTGAGGTTGCTGTGAGCTGTGATGCCATAGCACTCTACTGAGGGCAACATAATAAGACTCTGTCTCAAAACAAAAAAAAAAAAGATAAATATAAATTGGAAAATCCACATTCCATTCATCTCTTCAGACAGAAGTAATAAAGTAAAAGACTCACTGGAGATGTCTTCTATAAGAGCCAGCAGTACCCTCCCCCAGCACCATACACTGAGATCCGGCACCACTCACAGGGCTGCTGCTCCTGCTGCCTGGGCTGCTGTCACACTAACCCTTTGATTAACACACAGTGATGATTCCTTGTGCTCGCTTCATTGACCACAGATACCTCCGTGCTAGAGCACACATGGCTGTGCCTGGTTGAAGGGGTCAGAATTCTACCACTCTGGCCTAGGAACTAGTGTTTAAGCAGAGAGTTGGCAGTGAGGGTCTGTCAGTGAAATAGCAACACATTGTTGACTTCTGAGCTTCAATCAGCAAAGTGTTTCTCACCTTGACTGGCCTTGGCCTTGGATACCCTGGATGTATTGAAGCAGATATCCCTTGTTTTGTGCTATAAACCTTAGACTATAATCCAGAATTTTCTCGTTGCCAGATTCTGTTGAGTCCATTCCTGGCTAATCACTGACTTTGCTGGCCTCAAGGGCAGGGCCTAGCAATATTTTAGGGCCAGTAGCAGCAGCTGGTAAGTTATCCAGGAGGTTAAATTGCTTTTTATCTCCTCCTCCCTTGCTACAGTCAAAGAACATGGTAGTGAGAGAGCCAGGAGTCCAAGCCCAGGGCACAGCCACCGCACACATCAGCTCAGCAGGAGCAGGAAGATGTCTGTGGGAACTGTGTAGCCAAGAAACATCAGCTCAGAGCAAAGGTACCACCTAGAGCTGTCTGATGTAGCCATAGCACAAAGTAACTACAAAGAAGATGCATACTTCTCTCTGTCGGCCTTGTAGATGTGGGCTATCTCTGGTACCAGAGGGTCATCAGGGTTGGGATCACAGAGCAGGGAGCAGATGGATAAGAGAACTGGGAAGAAAAGAAAAGGTGGGTTAACTATAGCCATGAGATTGTGAGTTGCCCCTCTGAGCCTCTCTGAACTCACATCCTCTATGGACCAAGCAGGTGTCTTTCCTTCAACGTGCCAATCTAAATTGTGTGTTTGATGCTCTACTAGCTCTGCCCCATGTGTCAGCTGAAAAGTAGCTATGAACTTCACAGTGTAGCCCCAGGCAGGCTGCAGCTCCAGCAGGTGTGCTAGGACACCTGCCTCCTCAGTGAGTCTGGCTCTCCTTTCCCTTCTCCACTGATGTGCCCTGTCTCAGCCTCCAGTTAGCCACTCCACTGGTGTCTACATCTCATACCACATACCACCTCTGTTTGGTCCCAGAAGCCCTGTTTCCTGACAAGGAAACAGGAGCTGAGAACAATCAGGTAACCTGTCCAAAGTCACAGACTAGGAATACTCAGTAAATGGGTAAAAACCAGATTGTGCACCAAGTGGGTATGACTGCAAGGTAAATGCATTCTCCTGCTCCTGTAGGCCCTCAACACAACAAGGAGAAGGAACTCCATAGAAAGAACTATGGTGCCCAGACAGAAATGTGAACTGCCATCCTTGGCTTTGATCTTGATTCACATGACTCCAGATAAACTGGCCCTGGCCAGTTCATCAAAGTCCTGACCAGTTCCCCAAAGTAGAGCTACAAATGGGAGGGGCAAATTGTCTCTCTCAAGATCCTGAACCTTCCTTCTACTCTTCCGAGCTTGGAGCCTGACAAAAGAAGGGCTGCAGACTCACCTCCAAGGCCACTCAGACCCACCCTCCAGCCCTCCTCAGAATTTGAGTGCCCACCCCCTACCGCTCTGCTTCTTCTTCTCTCCCTGATCCTATACCTAAGACCACACTGACCCTGGTTCTGCTGGCTCAGTATCAAGACCCTAGAAGCTGATCAACTGTGATGACTGCCTTCTTTCTTGTACTCCTCCCTGGCCTTGGGCAGTGGGACAGGGCTACACACTCAAGGTTCAAAGCAGAGGGGTACTATTTCGGCAGGATGTTGGACTGTTTTCTGGATGCTTGAGCCTGGTGTGCCTGCTCTGCCTCCACAGTGTCTGGGTTGGGGGCTCTGTCCCTCTAGATCGACCATCACTTCTGCAAGGCCTCTTTAGCCTTCCCCTGCCAGCTTTGCTGGAGCCTTGTGGCCTTTCCCAATTGCCCAAGGCTCTGCTGCCTGGATTGTCTCATTCTCCACTCCTGGCCTATTTCTTGGGCTTGGGGACTCTATTTCTCTTAGATTGATTTTTCTTTTTTTTTTTTTGAGACAAGATGTCACCCTGGGTAGAGTGCCATGGTGTCATCACAGCTCATAGCAACCTCCAACTCTTGGACTTGAGTGATCTTCTTGCTTCAGTTTTTCTACTTCTAATAGAGACAGGGTCTTACTCTTGCTCAGGCTGGTCTCCAACTCCCTGAGCTCAAGCAATCCACCTGCCTTGGCCTCCCAGAGTGCTGGGATTACAGATGTGAGCCACTATGCCTGGCCTTAGGTTGATTTTTCATCACCTACTCATACTCCACCCAACAGCACATGGTACTTTCTATGTTCAGGCTTCTGATCCACACACAGCCCATGCACAGCCCATCTTAGTTCAGAAGGAATATCTATATTTTCAAAGCATGGTTTAGATTGGTTTCTTTAACCTCACCCAGAAACCTGTTTTCAACACCACTTATTTCGGGTAGGGAGTCCCTGGGAGCAGGACCTGTATCTCTTCCTTCAGAGCTGACTCACAGTCCTCATTGGTACTTGTTGGGTGAATTAATGAGGGAGAAGGTAATGTAATATTTGCATTCCTTATTTTAGATAAAAAGTATAATCAGAATTAGTAATTTCTTCTTGCACCCATATGAATCTTGACACCCCCCCCCGCCACAGAATTGACCACTGAGAACCAGCAGGGTAGAGCTCCAGGTTCTACTGACTCTGCCTTCTTGCAGTGAGGGACATCTGTGTGGGCACACCAGTGGGTGGGTCTGTGTGACCTGGGAAAATGGCCTGCTCTGAGTCCCCATTTCTACTCAGTCAGTGCTAAGGTAAAAATACACAAAACAAGTTGGGTACAGTGGCTCACACCTCTAATCCTAGCATTCTGAGAGACCAAAGCCAGAAGGATAACTTGAGTTCAAGAGCAGCCTGAGCAAGAGTGAGACTGTCTCTAGAAAAAATAGAAAAAAGTAGCCAGGCATTGTGATGGGCACCTATAGTTCCAGCTACTCAGGAACCTGAGGCAGGAGGATTTCTTGAACCCAGGAATTTGAGGTTGCTGTGAGTTAGGCTGACACTACAGCACTCTAGCCTGGGGCAAGAGAGTAACACTCTGTCTAGGCACAGGGGCTATGCTGTCAGCAGTTCTACCTTTTGACACAGTCAGCGCTGGAGACCACTGAGACCGTAGGATATCAAGGCAGATGCTGCCATTACTGTTGATATTGGGGTGATAAATTTTGGTTGTGAAAGCAACCTGCAGAGACAAGAGATCTCAAGTCAGACAAATCACAAGAACACCTGGAAAATGAACTAAGGAAAGCAGAGGGAGCCACTGCTGTGCTCTACCTGGAGTGTGCTATGTACCTGGGTAAGCTGGGTGCCCACCCCCAAACCCTAACAGGATATATAAAAGGGTGATCACTCAGGAGACGTTCCCAAATCCATTCCCTGCTGGATTCTCATTCTGAACATAGGGGAAGTTTTTTTAATGCTATTGTTCAGAAATGAGAACCATCTCCCCCAAAGTAGTGGGCCCTGAAGATTAACAAGAATGGTGGAAAGGACTCAAAGCTCAGAAGTTCTATGCAAAAAACAATGATGCTAATTGCTGGTAAAATGAGGAAACACAGTCACTACATGGAAAGGGCCTAACAAAATCCACTTTTTGTCCCTTGCTTAATCACTTATTTTGGTCTAGCTGGCTTGGACATTACTTGATTATTTTGGTCATCAAGTGGTCTTGGTTGTGCACAAGCATAGATACTTTGTTGACATAAGACATCAGCAGAAAAGCCAGGGCCACAGACCCTCTGCCAGGCCACAGAAACTTTCCTATTTCTAGATTGCCCTCCTCAGAACTTAGCCATCAAATACAGTTGCACATTTCAAATATGCAAGGACACTCACTGTAGCAAAAGATGTGAAATCATGTAAATGGTGTCCAATTGATTATTGGTGAAATTAATGTTATATGTATGCAAAAGAACATTATACAACTGTTTAAAAAGAATGAGGTGGACTTGGCGCCTGTGGCTCAAGTGGCTAAGGCACCAGCCACATACACCTAAGGTGGTGGGTTCGAATCCAGCCCAGGTCCACCAAACAATGACAGCTGCAACCAAAAAAAAAAAAAAAAATAGCCGGGTGTTGTAGTGGGCACCTGTGGTCAAAGCTACTTGGGAGGCTGAGGCAGGAGACTTGCTTGAGCCCAGCAGTTGGAGGTTGCTGTGAGCTGTGGTGCCATGGCACTCTACCCAGGGGGACAGCTTGAGGCTCTGTCTCAAAAAAAAAAAAAAAAAAAAAAAAAAAGAATGAGGTGAATTTAAAAAGAATGAATGTTCTTATATGAAATAATTTCCAAGATGTATTGCTAATGAGAAAAGCAAGATGTAGTTGCATGGAAAAGTCTGTTCCGTTCATGGGAGAAATAAGAAAGCATGCACAGGTACTTAGTATAGGTGTAGATTATGCCTGGAAAGAAAGAAGAAAAAAGTAGGACTCAGTGTCTCCAGGGGAAAGGATGTAAGGACTAGAGAGACAGAGTATGAAGAAGGTCCTATTTTCCTTGTATAGTTGCCACCTTTTCACAGCCACACATTACTTTTTCAAATGACCTCCCTTGGGCCTCAGACCTTGTTATAATCAGGGGCATGGTACCTCCCCTAGGGCTATCACGGGTGTCATGGAGTCAGCTCCTGTGATGTGTAAGGTACTCCTATTCAGGTGCAGCTTTCACTGTTACAGGAGCATAATGAGAACCAAGTTCACCTATACCCACACTAGGCCAGGGCTGGAGCAAGGCAAGAGTAATGACTTGTAACTTCCCTTGCTCTGAGAACCCATCCTTAGGCTGAATGGTAGATGCTCAGTCATCCTTTATATTATTATGTACAATTTATTGCATGCCTGATATAGTTTAAAATAAAATAGATTTAAAAAAAAAAAGAACTTACTTTACAATATGAGAAGAGCGCTCTGTGTATGCAAGCTTGAACATCTATTACCATATGATTTTTCCCAGGAAGGGGCAAACTTCAAAAGGATCTCAGAAGTATCAGGCAGCGCCTGTGGCTCAGTGGGCAGGGTGCCAGCCCCATATACTGAGGGTGACGGGTTTAAACCCAGCCCTGGCCAAACTGCAACAACAACAACAACAAAAATAGCTGGGCGTTGTGGTGGGTGCCTGTAGTCCCGGCTACTCAGGAGGCTGAGGCAAGAGAATCACCTAAACCCAGGAATTGGAAGTTGCTGTGACCAGAAGGGAGGGGTGTGAAGGGAGTACTTTATCAACAAAATCCATGGAACAGAAGTTGTACTACAAACTGTGGAGGTATTTTAGCATCTGCCACCGCCCTATTCAGCATACCCCACACTCTCCTGGCAAAAGCTGGAAAGGTCCCCAGAGAACCCTGCACACACTTAACCAAGAATTAAATACAATACTCAGGCACTAGGTGCCCTCAGATAGCAATGCCTGAACACAGCCGTGGCTGGTGATCCCAGAAGGGGCTTCTTCACACTGATACAAACAATGCAAAGTAGTAGCCAAGAGTCTGACTCAAACAGAGTCATCAAAGCCAAGTCAATGCAAAGTGGCCAAGAGTCTTGAGCAAGGAGAGGATGCAAGAGCCATCAAAGCCAAGTCAGGGAGGCAAGACACCATGACATCACAACCCCTCAGCTGTGGTGCCCTGATACCAACACAGGACTTCTGAGTAAGTCTTGCCAAAATGCAGAAACTTAGTCCAATCTCGAGAAAACATCAAAATGAGGAACATCTGAAAACGTAATCATTCAATACTTCTCAAAAGCATCAAGTTTGGTGGGGCCCAGTGGTTCATGCCTATAATCCTAGCACTCTGAGAGGCCAAGGCAAGAGGACCACTTGAACTTAGGAGTTTGAGACCAGTCTAATTAAAGCTAAAAATAAAAAAAATTAGCAAGGCATCATGGTAGGAACTTGTAGGCCCAGCTATTTGGGAGGCTGAGGCAGCAGGATCACTTGAGCCCAGGAGTTTGAGGATGCTGTGGAGGCTGACACTATAGCACTCTAGCCTGGACAACAAAGGGAGATTCTGTCTCCAAAAAAAAAAAAAGCATCAGGGTCATGAAAGACCAAAGGAAACAGAGGCACCATTACAGACTATAATGACCAAGACATGACAATAAATGAGTAAATGAATGTGGGGTCCTGGAACACAAGGACTTAGAAGTTGAGTTTAGCTTATAGTATTTTAACCAACATTTATTTCCTGGTTTCCCTCATAGTAGACCCAGTATCCCTATATGGTGACAGGGAAAGCTGTATGAGCTATGAGAAAACTCTTTGTAACTTTTTTTTTTTTCACTTTTTGGCCGGGGTTGGGTTTGAACCTGCCACCTCCGGCATATGAGGCCGGCACCCTACTCCTTTGAGCCACAGGCACCACCCATATTTTTGAAACTTTTTACTATGTCTAAAATTTGTTCAAAATAAAAATGTTTTTTTAACAAGGGTGCCACATTTAGATTTGAGTCCCGCTCTCCATTACAGGCATGTCATTTTTAGGAATGCCTCAGTTTCCTCATTAACAAAACAGAATCGATATTTTTATTTTCTCTTAATTCTTTTATTAAATCATAACTATGTACATTAATAATACATTTATGGGGTACAATGTGATTTTATATACAATTTGGAATGTTTACATCAAACTGGTTAACATAGCCTTCACCTCACTAACTTAATTATTGTGTTGATATTTTTATTTTCAAATGAGAATAAAAATGAGGCCAAGTGTAGTGTGTGACACCTATAATCCCAGCACTTTGAGAGGCCAAGGTGAGAGGATCACTTGAGGCCAGAAGTTCAAGACCAGCCTGAGCAACACAGTGAGAACCCATCTCTATAAGAACAAAAATAAAAATAAGTAGCTAGGTATAATGGCACACATCTGTAATCCCAGCTACTTGGGAGGCTGAGGCAGGAGGATTGCTTGAACCCAAGAGTTATAGTTGCTGTGAGCTAGGCTGAGGCTATGGCACTCAAGCCTGGGTAACAGAGTGAGACTCTGTCTCAAAAAAATAAAACAAAATAATATAACATGGGGCAGCACCTGTGGCTCAAAGGAGTAGGGCTTTGGTCCCCTATGCCGGAGGTGGTGGGTTCAAACCCAGCTCCAGCCAAAATCTGCCAAAAAAAAAAAAAAGAAAAAAATAACATAACATAACATAATTTAAAACATGCTAAAAGGGATATGAATCACATACATACTCTTGTGTGACCATACCTGACTGCAGCCTGGCCTTTTGGTTCCACCATCTAACCACCCCAGAATCAACTCTTCTCCCTACTTCTAGCCACCAGCCATGTATTACCATAGAGCCTGGCTGGGCTGGGGTCCCTGCCCAGCCTCTTCACCACAAGGCAGTAGAGTGAGCCTGTCAGTATGTGCAGCCCACTGAGTCACTCGTCAATTAGCCCCCCATTTTCCCACTTTTCCCACATAAGGGCCATCAGATCCCACTCCTAGGGCTGTACCCCTCTGGCTCCTCCCCACCCCAACACAGGATGGGTTCAATGGTACAGTTCCCTGTGGACCCCGCCCCTCCTGAGCTGAGACACTGCAGTGTCCCCTCCCCAGGATGACTTCGGCTCCTACTGGTAACCGCTGCTGGGCTTCTCCTCAGCGCTTACAGCTCAAACACTAACTGTCCTGCCTCCTCCACAGGTCTGTAGGCCTCAGGAGGGCAGGCTCTGCCTTAGCATATGGAGCCCAGGGTGTGACATGGGCATGATGGTTCAGGCAGCAGGACAACCTACATACAGGACATCCCAGCAGCCCACAGCAGTGCCAAGGCAGTGTGGTCAAGGCAGCTCCCCCAGGCTTCTCCATCTCTTTGGTAGCATGGTTCTGAGGTTCCACTGATGGGATGTCGTGTGTGTGAAGGACAAAGAAAGGCTTGCTACTCTTTTAACTTAATGAAGCAAACTGAAGGTGTAATAAGACAAATGCTTTGCCAGGGTCCAAGACCAGGGTGTGTTTATCTCAGCACAACAAACACATAGGGCAGCTAATCATTCTCTGTTGCGGGAAGGAAGGTTGTAGGGTGCTGAACAGCATCCCTAGCCTTCACCCACTAGAAACCAGAAGTAACTGCTATGCCCTAGTTTTGATAACCTCAAATATCCCAGAATTTTGCCTCAGTGTTCCTGGTGCAGGGACAAAATCACCCCACTGTAACCCTAGTCCTAGAGACTGTAACCCTAGTCCTAGACTATAAGTAAGGAACTCTGAAGAAAGGAACCAGAGGCTGGATCTCTGACTGGACTCGGCTACAGCCAGGAGGAGCTTCAGTAGTACTGCAGCCTTAGTGAGGAGGCCAGCTCACCATGCTGACCCTTGCTCACTATAGGATCAATTCCCAAAGTCTTGGGAGCTTGTTATCACAAGCTGGAGTGGCAGGTCCTTGGAGAAGCCCCATGCACAGCTCTGCTCACCTGTGACTTGAAAGGCCCCTCATCACATACTGTCCATCACCCAAACTTAAGAGGGATTATGGGGGGTGCTCACCTTTGGGGGCTTGAAAGGGTAATCGGTAGGAAAGTGGATGGTCAGGAAGAAAACACCTCCTTGGTAAGGACTATCATTCTGGCAGGATGAGACACAGAAAGAGTTCAGTGCACATGCTAAGTACAAAGTAAAAGAAGCAAAAGTGGAGTGGTGTGCTTAACAGCTACTACCTACCGGGCCCATGATGGTGGCCTGCCAGTGGAACACTACAAGACAAAAGAGAGATGAGCACGTGAGAGACTCCCCAGTAAAAATGTCTATTCTACTGAAAAGGCATTGGTAAGTTTAGAGGGTGCTGTCCACACAATACATCTTTACTTCTTTTTTTTTTTTTTTTTTTTGAGACAGAGCCTTAAGCTATCCCCCTGGGTAAAGTGCTGTGGCTTCACAGCTCACAGCAACCTCCAACTCCTGGGCTCAAGAGAGTCTCCTGCCTCAGCCTCCCAAGTAGCTGGGACCACAGGCACCCACCACAACGCCTGGCTATTTTTTGGTTGCAGCTGTCATTGTTGTTTGGCGGGTCCGGGCTGGATTCGAACCTGCCACCTTAGGTGTATGTGGCTGGAGCCTTAGCCACTTGAGCCACAGGCGCCGAGCCCATCTTTACTTCTGATGCCAACTTCAAGCCTTAGGTCCCCCAAACCACTAAGATTCAATAACTTGCTAGGACTCCTGGAGCTTACCGAAAGCTACTGTACTCATGGTTACAGTTTATTACAGGGAAACAACACAGACTAATGTCAAGAGGGGTCCAAATGCAGACCTCTATTATGCTTTACCCAAGGAATCAGGGTATGTTACTCTTCTGGCATCAGTGTGCTAACAACACATGCAGAGTACTATCAGCCAGGAATATGCTCCTGAGCCTTGGTGTTCAGAGTTGTGTTTTGTATTTGCGACAGAGTTTTACTTTCTTACCCTCGGTAGAGTGCTATGGCGTCACAGCTCACAGCAACCTCCAACTCTTGGGCTCAAGTGATTCTCTTGCTTCAGCCTCTGAAGTAACTGGGGACTACAGGTGCCTGCCATGACACCCAGCCATTTTTTTTGTTGTTTGTTTAGAGACAGAGTCTCACTTTATCACCCTCAGTAGAGTGCCACAGCATCACAGCTCACAGCACCTCTAACTCCTGGGCTTAAGAGATTCTCTTGCCTCAGCCTCCTGAGTAGCTGGGACTATAGGCACTCACCAGAACACCTGGCTATTTTTTGTTGTTGCAGTTTGGCCAAGGCCTAGTTCCAACCAGCCACCCTTAGTATATGGGGCCAGCACCCTACCTACCGAACCATAGGCACCACCTGATTTTTTTGTTGCAGTTGTCATCATTGTTGTTTAGTTGGCCCAGGCCACTCAAACCCTCTAGCCTCGGTGTATGTGCCCGGCACTGCAACCACTGTGCTATGAGCACCACACCATGTTCAGAGTTTTTATTAGGGATCCACCCTGAGTGTATGACTGTGTGACTCAGTGCCTCTAGGGCTGATCTTAATCTCTAGGCTCTAACTCCGACAGCAGGACCAGAAACACACCTAGGCACGGGGTAGGGACTAAAGCAGAAGTTCCCCAAATCCCTAGAGGTGCCCAGAGTCAGTCAAGGTACCGCATGAGTCTTTTTCAATATTTCAAAGAAATTCTGTTGAAGAGAACACCTCTAATAAGAGTGCCTGTGTTAATGAAAATATTACTTCTTTTGCTTTTGTTGTCCAACTCATACTAGTCAGCTGGCAAATAGATAAACTCTTACCTAATAACAATGTAGAACAGAATTCTTATTAAATTAGTGACGGGAGTTTTTATTTTTGTTTTCTTAAGAGACAGGCTCTCGGGCCCAGCTGTTGGCTCACGCCTGTAATCCTAGCACTCTGTGAGGCCAAGGTGGGTGGCTTGACCTCATGAGTTCCAGACTAGCCTGAGCAAAAGCAAAACCCCATCTCTACTAAAAATAGAACTGAGGCAAAAAGACTGCTTGAGCCTAAGAGTTGGAGGTTGCTGTGAGCTATGACACCATAGCACTTTACCCAGGTCGACAGCTTGAGACACCGTCTCCAAAAAAAAAAAAAAAGACAGGGTTTCACTATGTTCCTAGGCTGGTCTTGAACTTCTGGTCTCAAGTGACCCTCCCGCCCTAGCCTCCCAAAGTATTGGGATTACAGGTGTAAACCACGATGCCAGGCCAAAGGTGTTTTTGATAATTAATATAGCTCAGAATAGGAGGTTAGGATCCTGTGGGCTTGTTCATTTTGAACCCCTAGGCCTGCTGAAGGGCTGAGCAGAGTTTGAGGGCACAGTAAGAGGAGAAAAGAGAAAGAGACAGGAAACGGAGGAGAGAACCTGAAAAGGGGCTGTTTGCCCATGGAGCAGGCATGAAATAGCCCCAAAAGGTTATAGCTTCCATAGCTGCCCAAAGCATGTCTACTGAGGTGCAGATTATGGAGGGTGGCCTCCATGCTGCTCTCTCCAACAGTACCAGTTGCCTCCAGTGCAGGGCTGTGACATGGGTGTGAGCTGAGCCACACAATGAGGACATGCCTCCAAATGGCTAAGGCTAAACTACAGCAGTTCAATCTAACTGACCCTCATTTCACTTGGTATCATCTTAGTGACAGATAAGGGGGGAAATATGCTACAGAGACCTGGGGTGCTTGTGAGGATAACATAAGCAAAACAGTGATAAATGGGGAAAAGGTCCAAGTGCTCAGAAACAAGGGAGCACAGCGGTACTTGTTCATTACACTCTCCAGAAGCAGCTGAACTCATCCCTGCTCTGCTCTGAAGCCAAGAGTTAATCTCCCACAGAAACTTACAGAGCCCTCCATCCAGTGGCTCTATTTGCGTACCTTGGCTCCTCTGCGCCCCAGACCTTCCAGGACATGAAAGCACATGTGACACCATCCCCTTGTTCTCCAGCTTTGTGAAATTTCTTTAATTGTAGTAAAAAATACACATAACATAAAATGTACAGCTTAAACTACTTTAAAGTGTATAATTCAGTGGTGTCAAATCTATGACTTTGTGTAACCATTACCACCAACCATTTCTAAAATTCTTTCATCAAAAAATTAAAAAAATTAAAAAAAACCCAACTCTTTCATCATCTCCCAAATATAATTCTGCACCTATAAAATACTAACCTCTCATCTACTTTCTGTCTGTATGAATTTGCCTCATCTAGATATTTCATGTAAGTGGAATCATATAATAATTGTCCTTTTCTTGCTGGCTTACTTCACTTAGTTTTTTTTTGAGGCAGAGTCTCACTTTGTTGCCCTTGGTAGAGGCCATGATGTCACAATTCACAGCAAACTCAAACACTTGGGCTGAATGATTCTCTCGCTTTAGCCTCCCAAGTATCTGGGACTACAGGCACCTGCCACAATGCCTGGCTATTTTTTCATTGTTGTTGCAGTTGTCTTTGTTTTAGCTGGCTCGGGGTGGGTTCAAACCTGCCAGCCTCAGTTTATGTGGCTGGCACTCTACCCAGTGAGCCATGGGCGCCACCACTTAGCACGTTTTTGAGGTCCATCCATGTTGTAGTGTGTGTCAGAACCACATTTTGTTTATCCACCACCAATCTATGGACACTTGGATTGTTACTACCTTCTGACAGTTGTGGATAATGGTGCTGTGAACACATTCTGAGATCCTATTTTTTTGGTTTATATACCTATAACATCACCTGTTTTAATACATGTTATCTCCCCTGTTTCAAGAGCTTAAGAAGGCTCAGCACCTGTGGCTCAAGTGGCTAAGGCACCGGCCACATACACCTAAGGTGGCGGGTTCGAATCCAGCCCAGGCCCGCCAAAACAATGACAGCTGCAACCAAAAAAATAGCCAGGCATTGTGGCAGGCGCCCTTGGTCCCAACTACTTGGGAGGCTGAGGCAGGAGACTCGCTTGAGCCCAGGAGCTGAAGGTTGCTGTGAGCTGTGATGTCACAGCACTCTACCCAGGGGAATAGCTTGAGGCTCTGTCTCAAAAAAAAAAAAAAATAGTCAGGCTTTGTGGTGGGCACCTGTAGTCCCAGATACTCAAGAGGCTAAGGCAAGAGAATCACTTGGGCCCTAGAGTTTGAGGTTGCTATGAGCTATGACCCTATGGTACTCTACTGGGGGCAAGAAAATGAGACTCAGAAAAAAAAAAAAAAAGAACCTAAGAAGTCCAAAGTACAGACTTAGAAAGCTTCATGCTGACCAGATCAGCCTCTGGCCAATGGCTGTGCGGGTGGCAAAGGGCCGGCACCAGTGCAACTTCTCCCTCTTCTGAGAAGCTACCAGAGCTGTTTCTTCAGTCTCCCTCAAGGCTTAAGAGCAGAGATGGGAGAAAAGAACAGATGCTGCTGCCTTTCCTCTTGGCAGACCCTCATCAGCTCTCATACTCCGCTCCTAGCTCTGCAACAATGCTCAGACCAGCACCTGATCTTTTTTTTTTTTTTTTTTTTTTGCAATTTTTTGGCCAGGGCTGGGTTTGAACCCACCATCCTCAGCATATGGGGCCAGCGCCCTACTCCTTGAGCCACAGGCACCACCTCCAGCACCTGATCTTAACGTGGCCAGAGGCACTTTGCAGAAGTTAGTAACAAGATTCCTTAGGCTGAGCTGGCTCTTTTTTTTTAAAACAGAGTCTCACTTTGTTGCCCAGGCTAGAGTGCTAGGGCATTGGCCTAGCTTGCAGCAACCTCAAATTCCTGAGTTCAAGCGACCCTGCCTCAGCTTCCCGAGTAGTTGGGAGTACAGACACCTGCCACAATGCCAAGATATTTTTTAGAATCAGGGTTTTGCTCTTGCATAGGCTGGTCTCAAACTCCTGAACTCAAGCAATCCACCCACCTTAGCCTCCCAGAGTGCTAGGATTACAGGCATGAGCCACTGCACCCAACCAACAACCGGTTTTGTTAAATACTGCTTGGCTGGCTCAAATATTGTCTATTTTTTGAGACTTTGGTAAAAAAAAAACAACAAGAAGTTTACTGATGACTCCATACTGAACTTCAGAGTCAAAGCATTCTATAATAGACATACTCTTATTTGACAATGTGAATGTTACTTTCTTTGCATTATTATTATTATTGCTTAATATTTCAATGCAGCAATTGTCTGATTTCTTTTCTGAATGTATTTATCTTTGTTCGTTCTTTATGAGATTTTTGTTTCTAGTCTTTATCTTAAACATTGTTATTATTAAATTTTAAGCCTTTTTAATTTAGTGAAGGAAAAAAGTGGAAACCTAATAAACACATGTAAATGTAAAAAAATACTGCTTGGCTGATAAATTTGGTTTTTCTTTTTTTTTTTTTTGGAGACAGGAGCCTCAAGCTGTCCCCCTGAGTAGAGTGCCGTGGCATCACAGCTCACAGCAACCTCCATCTCCTGGGCTCAAGAGAGTCTCCTGCCTCAGCCTTCCGAGTAGCTGGGACTACAGGCGCCCACCACAACACCCGGCTATTGCAGCTGTCATTGTTGTTTGGGGGGCCCGGGCTGCATTCAAACCCACCACCTTGGGCGCCTTAGTCACTTGAGCCACAGGCGCCGAGCCAAATTTGGGGTTCTTAACTGTAACACTCCTGCAAATCTGAAGACCCCCCCCAAATACTTACAATCATTACCCACAGGTCCCGCAGAACACTGGGCAGGAGGATCCCTTTGCAAGTCGGTTAATTCCTAGAACACAAGACAGGGGTTAGACCTGGTGTACACCTGGGATGCTGCCTCTACACGCTCACTGTGACAGCTGAATGGATTATCCTGATGGGAGGAGACTCCTATGCCTCAGGAGCAGATTGGAGCCAAGTAAATCTGCTCTACCCTGAAGCCCATCCTCCGCCTGCTCAGGTGGAGGACATTCCTTCCCAGGTACTCAGGATATGGGAGAAAAAGAGCCTCAGGAGAGTATTCTGAGAGGTTTTAGCTCTGGGCTAATGAATTACTGAATAAAATCAATTAGCACAATTAAATGCTCAATTAAGGATAGAACCCCAGTATTTCAATCTTTGTACTCTACCACTTCTACCCACATCCCAATCCCACTACCCACCACTGGGTGTGTATGGCAAGTTGTATATGAAGACTAAGAGCACACAAGGTGAAGTCTAATGCTGCAGGAATTATGCCACAAAAGTCCCTTTAAGGGACACCAACTCTACCCATGTTCTTCAAAAGTGATCCAAGTCCAGCATAACCCTCAAGACCCAAGATTTTGAGCAGTGACTCTCAAGACTTTAGTTTGCATGTATAAGAATGTTTCCTATATAGTATTTCCTCTCCTCCCAAGGTTCCAGGTCTTAGTAAGCATTCTAACCTCTAAGGTTTCCATAGAGGTGCTAACAGGAAGGAAGGAGACCCCAGGCTGCAGTGCAGTGCTCTCTGCCTAGTTCACAGTAACCTCACATTCCTGGTACATCATGTGGCAGTGAAACTCTTCAGAAGATGGAAAAAACCCATTTGTACATGTGTACATGTACAAAGTTCTCACCTGGCTTATGGCATTCCTCCTCACCTAAACTAAGCCTGTCACTGTCCCATCCACAGATCCTCCTGATCTCACCATATGTCTCAGGGTATGCTGATCATTCCTGGTCATCCTGTACTTATACTACATCCCAAATTTAATCAGCCATGATGGGAGTATAAACACCATAGAAGCCAGTAAATGCTACAAATCAGTGGCATGTTTTCTCCCTGAGAGTTGTTTTTAAATATCTACTAGGATACCACAGGCCAGTTCTCAATTAGCATCTAGTATATCTGAACCTGTTTCCTCACAAGTAAAATGGATTGTATGTGGTAAGCACTCAGTAAGCAGAATCACAAATAGTCACAGTAGAAGTGGAGTTGGGAACAACTGAGGTTGTGTAAGGGGGCCAGAGGACATACTCAGAAATGTAACAGAGCTACAGAAACCTCTGAGAATAGTTTCTTCTTGCTTACCTCTGCACTCTGTGGCCCTCAGTACCACTATCATTCTGCAGGGTAACTGTTTATTTCCACTGTGTTACTGTATGAATGAATAAGTTCTTTAAATGGGACTGTTAAGACAAATCCTGGAAAGACCGTATGAATAGTCAAGGCCAGAAAAACCTGGCAGTATGGGCCAATTCCCCTCCAGCTCACAAGGTTTTCCAACACCTCCATGCTTTTGCACTAGTGGTCACCAGAACCTAGAATCCATGTCCCTTAGGGATGTGATGAAACATCCCTTAAAAGACTTAATGATTTCTTGGGCAGCACCTGTGGCTCACCTGTAGGGCGCCGGCCCCATATGCTGGAGGTGGCGGGTACAAACACAGCCCCGGCCAAAAACTGCAAAAAAAAAAAAAAGACTTAACGATTTCTAAATGGCCACAAGTGTGTCCCTCTTGATAGACACCAACCAGAGCCCAGGAGTCTGAAATGCTAGCTGACATTTCAAAGAAATTAGCACTCAAACACTGCATACCTGTGCTCACCTAATAGGACTAGAAGACTCAGTTCTCAGCTCCAACTCCATCACAGGGAAAATCACTTTTACCTCTTTGGAGTTCATTATAATTACTGGTGAAGTTGTAATTAAAAATTACACTTGCCTGCTAACTTGCCAGCACAATTATTTGGCCATTGTCTTTCTTTCTTTTCTCTTTCTTTTCTTTCTTTCTTTCTTTTCTCTTCCTTCCTTCCTTCCTTCCCTCCTTCCTTCCTTTCCTTCCTTTCCTCCCTCTCTCCCTCTCTTTCTTTCTTTATTTTTTTTTTGTTTCAAAACAGAGTCTCATTCTGTTGCCCAGGTTAGAGTGCTGTGGCCTCAAGCTAGCTCACAGTAATCTCAGATTCCTGCATTCAAGTGATCCTCCTGTCCCCACCTCCTGGTAGCTGGGACTACAGGCACTCACCAGAACACCTGGCTAATTTTTCTATTTCTAGTAAAAACAGGGTTTTGCTCTTACTTGGACTGGTCTCAAAATCCTGAGCTCAAGGGATCCTCCCACTTCAGCCTCTCGGAGTGCTAGGATTACAGGCGTGAGCCACTGCACCCCACCATAAATTTTTTTCATGGTTTTTTAATATAAATGTTTAAGTGTACATAACATATGCAAGAGTACCCAGTAAATATGAAGGACAACAGTGTATACAGGATGCCATGATTAGTATTACTGAAAGGGGGAGGAGAGATGGGTAGAATGAATGTGGGTGTGTATTTCTAGAGGAATACTTAATAACACTGGTTAGTCCCAAGGAAGGGAATTAGACGGGGCTGGGCACAGGTGAGAGATTTTGGGGTGGGAAACATTTTCCTGCATATTCTTTGCATGTTTTAAATTTTGAACCATGGCTGGGTGCAGTGGTTGATGCACTCTGTGAGGACAAGGCAGGTGGACTGCCTGAGTTCACAGGTTCAAGACCAGTCTGGGCCAGTGTGCAATCCTGTTTCTAATTATAGCCAGGCGTTGTGGTGGACGCCTGTAGTCTCAGCTACTTGGGTAGCTGAGGCAAGAGAATCACTTGCACCCAAGAGTTTGAGGTTGCTGTGATCTATGATGCCACTGCACTCTACCAAGGGTGACAAAGTGAGACTCTGTCTCAAAAAAAAATTTTTTTTTTGAACCATGGACATTTATTACCTAATCAATAAATACATATATATTTTATTAATTATAAAGGACTAGGCAGGTTAAAGTTATGTAATAATTATTGTTACAAATAACAATGATAGAAGTAAAGAGTTCTGAAAAAGTGAAAGGAGGTTCAAGTTTCAAGTATTAATAGAAAAAAGGAGTTAAGCAACCTATCAGTTCTTTTATTGTGTCTTAAATCCAAGATGACCATCCTTTGTTGTTGTAGTTTTTGAGACAGAGTCTCACTTTGCTGTTGATAGGGCCAAATGTGGGGACCTGCTTAAATAGAACCATCCAGCCCAGGAAGAAAAGAACGCCCAATTCTCACCCTCCCAACTCCTATATTCCCACCCCTTCTTAAGCCACATGCTGACTTCTTTTTCCAACTCAGGCTGCACCGGACTGAATAAAGGACATGATGCCCACACAGAACCTGGACTCTGCTTCCTTTCATTCATGTTTTGGAATAACCTCTCATTTTTGGTCCTTAACCTCTCAGTTGTCCAGGCTAGAGTGCCATGGCATCAGCTTAGCTCAGCTCACAGCAACCTCAAACTCCTGAGTTCCAGTAATCTTCCTACTGCCTCATCCTCCCGAGTAGCTGGTGCCACAACACCCAGTTAATTTTTCTATTTCTACTAAAGACAGGGTCTTGCTCTTGCTCAGGTTGGTCTCAAACTACTGAACTCAAGTTATCTTCCTGCCTTGGCTTCCCAGAGTGCTAGGATTACAGGTGTTAGCCATTGCATCCAGCCACCAAATGCTTTCTTTACACCTAACCTTTAATTTTATTTAACTATTCTTATTGAAAGAATTCTTTGGGGCTTACTTAAACATAGGTTTTTTGGGGGGGGTTATTTATTTGAAACAGTTTCACTTTGTCACCCTTGGTACAGTGCCATGGAATCATAGCTCACAGCAACTTCAAACTCTTGGGCTCAAGCGATTCTCTTGCCTCAGCCTTCCAAGTAGCTGGGACCACAGGTGCCTGCCACAGAGTTTGACTATTTTTAAAGACAGGCCCTTAACTCTAGCTCAGGCTGGTCCTGAACTCCTAAACTCAGGCAATCCACCTGCCTCAGCCTTCCAAAGTGCTAGGAGTCCAGGTTTGAGCCACCTTGCCCAGCCTCCAACTATTTTTTTTTTTTTTAATAGAGACAGACAGGGTCTTGCTCTGTCACCCAGGCTGGAACTCCTAGTCTCAAGTAAATCTCCTGAGTAGCTGGGACTACAGGCCTGCACCCAGCTAATTTCTCTATTTTTAGTAGGATGGGGTCTCACTCTTGCTTAGGCTGGTCTCAAATTCCTGAGCTCCAGTGATCCACCTGCCTTGGCCTCCCAGAGTGCTAGGATTTACAGGCATGAGCCACCTTGCCTGGCCTGTGGGTTTATTTTTTTAAATCAAGTATTATTAATGCATACAGAAAAAAAAAAAAAGAAAGAAAGAAAAACAAGTGAAATAAATAAATTTGTTCAGGAATTCTTAAAACTTGGTATTCAGAGCTCAACACTGAGTCATTGATGTCTGCATAATATCATCTATGCCTTCCAAAGCAGCAGCGATGAAGCAGTTTTTTTTTTTTTTTTTTTTTTTGAGACAGAGCCTCAAGCTATCCCCCTGGGTAGAGTGCTGTGGGTTCATAGCTCACAGCAACCGCCAACACCTGGGCTCAAGCGAGTCTCTTGCCTCCACCTCCCAGATAGCTGGGACCACAGGCGCCTGCCACAACGCCCGGCTATTTTTTGGTTGCAGCCGTTGTTTGGCGGGTCCGGGCTGGATTCGAACCCGCCACCTTAGGTGTATGTGGCTGGCGCCTTAGCCACTTGAGCCACAGGTGCCGAGCCTGAAGCAGTTCTTAAGAGTCCTCCACTACTGTTTCTGGAGTTTTCTTCCAAGCTGATGATACTCATTCTACAAAGCCTTGGTTATCATCTCTTTGCACACATCCACCAAAAGAAAGTGACTAAGCCTAACCAACTTGAGGGTAAGTAGTACCTTCCTTTTTCGAGCCTAGGAAGCATTTGGTTGCTTCACATGGAAATAGGAAATTATAGTCCTTCCTCCATAAACAAGTATTTGCTCCACTAATATGAAATTTACTCCCTATTGTTTTGTTTCTATGACTGTGTTCACAAAAGCTTTTCTTTTCAGTGCTAGATCACAGAATCTTTTTATTTATTTATTTTTTTTTAGAGACAGAGTCTCACTCTGTTGCTAGACTAGAGTGCCATGGCATCAGCCTAGCTCATAGCGACCCCAAACTCCTGGGTTCAAGTGATCCTCTTGCCTCAGCCTCCCAAGTAGCTAAGACTATAGGCACCTGCCATAATGCCCTATTTTAAGTAGAGACAGTGTCTTGCTCTTCCTCAGGCTGGTCTCACACTCCTAAGCTCAAGTTATCCTCCTTCCTCGGTCTCCCAGAGTGCTAGAATTACAGGCATGTACCACTGTACCCAGCCTTGAAGATTTTTTTAAGAGATGGGGTCGTGCTTTGCTGTCCAGGATGGAGTGTAGTAGCCTGATAATAGCTCATTGCAGCCTAAAACTCCTGGGCTCAAAGGATCCTCCAATCTCAGTCTCCTGAATTTCAAGAACTGGCCCATGCCATCATATCCAGCTAATATTTTTTAGAGATGCAATCTCACTAAGTGGAATGTCACAATTACATGACAGGGCTATAAATGATTTTTTAAAGAACTGCCGTTTTTGGTATATTCTAAGTCTGCTGTGACGTGTGTATTACAAAACATAAGCATTAAACAGCAAATAACAAATATAAAAACAAGTGAAATGCTGCCACATAAAACCCTGTGCCTACTAAACACATTTAGAAATGTTCCATTAATACATGTTCAGATTTTTAAAGTATGTATTCTAGCTTTACTGAGGAAGTATTTTATCAAGAAAGTGAAAAGTTCATATAAAACCATTCAATTCTGCAGGGCGAGGTGGCTCATGACTATAATCCTAGCGTTCTTGGAGGCCAAGGTGGATGGATTGCTTGAGCTCCAGAGTTCCAGACTAGCCTGAGCTAAAACGAGACCCAGTCTCTAAAAATAGCTAGACATTGTGGAGGGCGCTTATAGTCCCAGCTACTCACAAGGGCTGAGGCAAGAGGATTTCTCATACACAAGAGTTTGAGATTGCTGTGAGCTATAATACCACAGTACTCTACTGAGGGTGACAAAGTGAGATTCTGTCTCAAAAATAAGTAAATAAGTAAATAAATAAAATCATTAAATTCCTTCGAAAAGATTTTAAGAAAAGGGATAAAGTTGGCTGGCAAGGACTGTAGATTGGAAACTAAGGGGTAACTAGTGGATGCCACACTCCTGGCTCAACCTGCTCAGTACCCACACTACTTCCTCCTTTCCAGAGAACTCCTGTTCAGTTACATAATATGCAGGGTGTAGGAGACGCCAACATCCCAGCAAGATGATCTGCAGCTGAGGCGTGGACCTCAGGCCATTCCTCCACAGGAGTTCCTTGTGGGAGGAGCCCATGCCCTCAGCACATAGTCATTGTTAATTTCTCCCCTCACCTGTATCATTCCCTTTCAATAAAAGGCTGGTGCGGAGGTTGCTCGAGGCTACCCAGAAAGTAAGGGCTAGCCTGCCTTCCACAAGCTTGTATTTCTAATCCGCTTCTCACCTGGTTCCTTCCTGCGCTAACCAAGACCAGGGCCACAGGAGCCTGACGGGTCGCAACAGAGAACCACTGCTTTAGAAGAATGCTTTCAATCAGGATTGGCTTTT
>CAUYTI010095557.1:0-12027 GCA_963575145.1 Galago senegalensis | reverse complement strand
GCTGTCCCCCTGGGTAGAGTGCCGTGGCATTACAGCTCACAGCAACCTCCAACTCCTGGGCTCAAGCGAGTCTCTTGCCTCCGCCTCCCAAGTAGCTGGGACCACAGGCGCCCGCCGCAACGCCCGGCTATTTTTTTTTTTTTTTTTTTTTTTGTTGCAGCCGTCGTTGTTGTTTGGCAGGTCCGGGCTGGGGATTCGAACCCGCCACCTTAGATGTACGTGGCTGGCGCCTTAGCTGGTTGAGCTATAGGCACCGAGCCAAGCCCAAGATTTTGAGGTTGCTGTGAGTTGTGACAGCACAGCACTCTACCTCGGGTAACATAGTGAAACTCTGTCTCAAAAAAAAAAAATTAGGCAGGGGAGGGATGGGCAAGGGGATTCTAGGCAGGAAAAGAATCCTTGGGGCAATAGAGAGGTAACTATGCTTGAGGACACCGAGGCTGTTCAGAGTGGCTGGAGAGAGGGAAGGCCACAAGCACAAGGAAAGGGCTTTCTGGGAGGTTACAGATCTATGTGCAGATTAGAGCCTGGACCTCAACTCTGACCCTCATTGGCCCTTGGTGGAACCCTCATTGGCCCTTGGTGGACTCACTGGGGAATTACAAGAGGTGAAGGAGGCATAACAGAGGCATAACAGGCCTGTGTCCTTCGGGCCTGGCCCATAGTTCTGAACTCCTTCCCTGCAGTACTTACCACAGGCTAGGACTGATCCAGGGCAGGCATGCTGTTAGCCAGTGAGGGTAGCTTCAGGGCTATAGATTTGGGATAGTGCCACCAGACACACTGCTGTTCCTGTACACTAACCTCCCCTCCCCTATCTCTGCTTAAGCCAGTTTCTCTGATTGAAACACCCTCTAGGCTCCTACTGCCCATTTAATCCTGAGCCCCCCACCTCCACTCAGGGAGAGGCTGGGCCTCTACAAGGGTGGGTGGAAAGAGGCTCTAGCCCGGCTGTGATTCCTGAGCCCAACCCCAGTTACATGGACAACTTCCTGACATCCTCCTTGTGTGGCCTGAATGCCTTTGTGAGCGAGTGTGGCCCTTCCCCACAGGAGCTGCAAAATCACAGCCAAACACTATCGGGGCCTCCAGGCCTGGGTGCTGCCCCTCCTTGAGGTCACAGGTTCTGCCACCAGCAGAGCTTGGGGATCACAGAGGCAGGGAGGGGTGAGCCCTATAATCGTTGCTACCTCAGTACCCATGATATTCAAAAGGGATGGGGACAGTTACCTCCAGGCTACTTCCCACTTCTCCATCATCCTGTTTCTTCATTCTCCAGACATTAGGCACCCACTATATGCCTGGCACTGTTTGGGGAGTGGAGATTTGGCAGTGAACACAGGCCCTGCTCTCCCAGGCAGGTTTATGCCTTGACAAGACCACCTGGGGGCAGGGTGTGGGTTAGAATACCACAGGCAGGACATAGTCCAACCCTCTCACAGCAGGCCTATAAGACTGCAGGGGGTCCCTGGAGTGAACCCACCTGCTGGGAAGAAAGAAATGCTGGTAAAGAACCCACCATGAGGCCTCCAGTTTGGGGGTTCTATCTATAGAGGGCAGGGGCATAGTATGCAGGTCACAGCATGTGCATCGCGGTCCCCACTGGCCCTTCCTGTTTTTCTGTTCTATCGCTGCATCTCTGAGATCATTTCCTTTTGGCTGGTGGGAGCTAGGGGCTGGTCCTACCAGCCTTGCCCCAGGAGTAAGAAGTCAGCACAGGGCAGCAGCACAGAGGCTTGGACCCAGCCCTCCAGGGCATGGCAAGGCAACATAGCAGGGCCCTGCAAGGGTGGCATTAATACTAATTAAGGGACTTGGTAATGAGGAGCCCCTGGGACCCCCTCCAAGCAGGTGTTTATGCTCTACTCCTGAGGAGCACAGAATTTATTGGGTGCTGGGCAAAAAGCCCACTGGGCCTGGCAGGCCCCAACCTGTCCAACTCCACACTGAGGGACCACACCAGCCTCCTCTGTGGCTGGTGCCATAATTGTACTGATTAGCATCCTGAATCCCTCACTGAAGGACTAATTTGCACACCCTACCCTTTTTGCCTATAGCCCCAACATCCTGGCTCCTGTCCAAGGCAAGCCTGGCTCAAACCCTGAGTATTGGGGCTTGGCTGGCCAGCCAGCCACACAGCTATACCTC
Source organism: Galago senegalensis (assembly GCA_963575145.1). NCBI lineage: Eukaryota > Metazoa > Chordata > Mammalia > Primates > Galagidae > Galago > Galago senegalensis. Next base: position 9,879 of record CAUYTI010095557.1, on the reverse strand, counting down.
CTCCCAGTCCTGTTCCATGGGTGGGAGGCAGACATGTGACACATGGGGGCCTTTTCATTTGAACAATGAATGGAATGCAGGCAAGGGTTAAGGAAGCAAGGGCTTTGCCTGGAAAGTAGGGATGGGATGGAAGTGGCCTCGTCTAGCTGGCCCCCACTGACCCTCCTACCCCCACCCCCAGCTACCTGAATGACCTGGAGCGCATTGCACAGAGTGACTACATCCCCACACAGCAGGATGTGCTGCGGACCCGTGTGAAGACCACGGGTATCGTGGAGACACATTTCACCTTCAAGGACCTGCACTTCAAGTGAGCAAGCACATGGGCAGGGTGGAGGGGCAGCACCAGCCAGCCTTTGGGCTAGAAAGGAGGCCTTACCTAGGATCCCGCAGCCCACTCTGAAATTTTTGAAGGCCATATTCTGGGAAAGCATGTCCTCACACCTAGAGAATCGCCATCAGAATCCCTACCACCTCTTGTCAGCCACTCACAGCCTGTGTTGCCCCTGCTCCATGTGGCTGCAGCCTTCCCTGCTGTCCAGGCCCCTGACGTTGCCAGTCCAGACATGTCCTGGCCCAGAATCAGGGGTGAAGTGGGCAAGTAGGTATGATTCCATGAAGGTAGCTACCCCACTCTGGGCAGGCCTCTCTTCTCATTCTGCTAGTCTGTCAAATGGGGCAAAGAGCTTCCCCTGGAGCTCCCTTCCTATAGCTAAGGTGATCCTATGTCTGTCCCCAGGATGTTTGATGTGGGTGGTCAGCGGTCAGAGCGGAAGAAGTGGATCCACTGCTTTGAGGGGGTCACAGCCATCATCTTCTGTGTAGCCTTGAGCGCCTATGATTTGGTGCTAGCAGAGGATGAGGAAATGGTGAGAGGCTGAGAGAATACTAGAGGGTGGGGAAAGGGGCAGTGGCTGGCACTGACCTCACTCTTCTGCCCCCAGAACCGCATGCATGAGAGCATGAAGCTGTTTGACAGCATCTGCAACAACAAATGGTTCACGGACACATCTATCATCCTCTTCCTCAACAAGAAGGACCTGTTTGAGGAGAAGATCACACATAGCCCCCTGACCATCTGTTTTCCTGAGTATACAGGTGTGGGGGCTGTGGGGACAAACTATTGGGGAGGGGAAGAGGCTCCCAAGAGGAGCCAGTGGTGAGGAGGTGGCCCTCAGGCACTCCCCACTCAATGGAAGGATAACCATGGAACAGGACACCTGCGTGGGGGGACTGGTGCCTCACTTAGACTTGTATGCTTGTCAGCACCTACAAAGGGGCCTTTTTTACACATTTGGGCATGTGTCCCTGAACTCATGTACATGGGCATCCTTCCCACAATCAGGTACTCTCTTTACACATTTAGGTGTGCATATACCCCATACATCTTATCATAGAGGTCCTCAAACTTTTTAAACAGGGGGCCAGTTCACTGTCCCTCAGACCGTTGGAGGGCCGGACTGTGGGCTCTGGGACGAGTCAGCTTCTAAGCAGGACAGGCAGTGGTGGCAAAAACACCTGGTGGGCTAGATAAATGTCCTAGGCGGGTCGCATGTGGCCCGTGGGTCGTAGTTTGAGGACGTCTGCCTTATCATATTGTACACCTCCATGCACACAATATATGCTTGTTCATCCACATGTACAGAACCTCACTGTACACGTAGAACAGGACCTGCCTGCCCCACACACAGCACAAGTGTCACCATTTTGTCTCCCCTAGGGGCCAACAAGTATGATGAGGCAGCCAGCTACATCCAGAGTAAGTTTGAAGACCTGAATAAACGCAAAGACACCAAGGAGATCTATACACACTTCACGTGTGCCACAGACACCAAGAATGTGCAGTTTGTGTTTGATGCTGTCACTGACGTCATCATCAAGAATAACCTGAAGGACTGTGGCCTCTTCTGAGGGGCAGCGGGGCCTGGTAGGATGGTGAGCCAGAGGGGTTGAGGGAGGGAACTGGGCAAGAATGGAGTGGGGCTGTGGAGCTGGGGGGGTGGGGCGCGTGGGTCTGTACAGGGTTAGGGATGAGAGAGGGACCAGGTGGTAAAGCTGGGGAGGGAAGGGAAGAGAGGTGCTAGGTGACCACAGAACAAGGGAAGGAAGGCCAGATGGTGAATCAAGGTCAAGTGAATGAGGTGCAGAGCACTGAGAAGGTAGCACAGGTCAGCCTGGCTCAGTGGTCCAAACAGAAGGGCCTGGCCTTCCCCTGGGACAGAACTAAAGGACCATCTCAATATGCCTTGGAGAAATCTTACCTGCTCACCCCCTAGAAGCTGGGTGCTAAATGGGGCCCACCACCTTGGGGCTCAGTATGACTAGCCCTCCATGCCTCCTTAGCTGTCTTTCTCTCAGACTTATCTGAGGGTCCTGGACTTAGGCTTGCCTACTGGCCCTCGTGGTGGGGAGGATGGCTACTACTGCTATAGACTCCCCTCCCCTGCATAACCCACCAACAGATATTAGCTCCTGGAGGATTACTGTGTCCCTGGTAACAAATTCCCTGTTGGGAGAGACGGTCATTGTCTAAGAAGGAGAGGAGAAGGGAAGAGAGGCATATACTGGCTACTTCCTGACCCTTGACCTGACTGTCCCCTACCTCCAGGGCCACCGCCGACTCTGCTCCCCCAGCCCCTGAGGAAGATAGGGGCAAGAAGACCACGCTCCCTGCCTGACCCCCTGGCCGCTTTTCCCTTATCTTATTTCTGTTCTCAGCTCCCCCATCTCTGCCCTCAGCTCCAGACATAGGGGAGGGGTTGCCAGAGGCCTCCCTGTTTGAAGCTGCCCTTGTCTGAGGTATCAGGAATGGCCAGGGTACCCCCTTTATAGGCATCTGTTCTGGTTTTTCAACCATTGTCTTGTTCTGTGGTGGGGGGAAGGGAGAACATGCTGAATCTCCCAAGGCCTGTGTCTGGAGGGTCACCTACTTCTCCAGTCTGGATCCCTGGCTTTGCCCAATATCAGCCCCTGCCCCAGCCCAAGTCCAAATGTTTACAGGGAGCCTCCTGCCCACCCAGTCCCCCAGCCTCTCGGAGGCCCCAAAGGAAAAAGCACAAGAAGCGTGAGACGCCACCATTCCTGGAGACCACAGTCCACCTGCTTATTCTCGTAGCTTTTTAAAAAAATGAAAGTAAAGAAAAAAAAATACAAACCTAGAAAACTTTTTAGAGAAAAACTATTTAAAACTGTCAGATCCTGACCAGTACCCACCCAGGCCCCCCTTCCAGTGACTCTGTGCCTTGACTGTGTCTGTGTGTTTACACCCATCCCCCTGCTGGCCATCCCTGTGTGAGTGGCACCCCTGCCCTGCCCTCCACAGAATTGGGTTCCAAGGGCTGTTCCAGACAACTGCCAATGTCACTGAGGGCCCTGCCCCAGTGGCCCTGGGCCCAGGCTCCATTAACCTAAATGTAGCTCCTTAGCGCTAACCTAGGAACCGCCGCTGCCTGCTGAGGGGCCGTGCCCTCATTCCCTTGCCCCAGGCCCGGGGCATTCAGCGTTGAACACTTCCTTGCTTTTTTCACGTTTTATGGAATTGTTCACCTGGTTTGAAATAATAAAATGTAGAAAGAAAAACCTGCTGGGTATTTTTCTCTCCCAGAGGCAGAGACCCAGGATAAGATAAGATATGCAAAGGTCATGGTGACCCAGACCTCAATCCTCACCCAACAGGGCCCTGGGTGCTCACCTTTCCAGGTCATATTCAGCACCAGTGCTCTGAGCTTCAGTTTTCCCACATGGACTAATAAGTTTACATGCTGGGACTTATGTGTCTCACCCTCTCCTAGCACTCTATGGCCTTGGGTCTGGGGTATCCTTCAAGCATGGCTAGAGCAACTGGGCACATTTTTTAACCGAGCTGTTATCTTTCCTAATGGCCTCCTCTACCTTGGGAGCAAGAGAGGTGCAGAAGGAAAATGTGAGGTCACACAGCTAGGTGGGCTGCACACCCTTGGTTTGCTCAACTAAACAGCCAGTGAAGGGCCTTTGAGTGCTCAGAAAGGTCTTTGCCGCAGAGGACAACTGCTCCCCACCCCCAAACCTGAGGGGTAGGAACAAGCAGCCACAGGCAGCATGGTTCCTGATGGAGTCCTGGAGGGCAGTAGGCCGTAGATTTCATTGGGACCAGGGCTCTGAGGCTATGGGAGGTGTCCTTGTGTTTGGCTAGAGAGAGGAAAAGCAATATGGCAGTGCCTCTGGGGTGGGCCTTGAAAGCCAGGCTAGCCGCGGCCCGAGCCAGTGGGGCGGGGGGCGGGGTCAGTCAAACACCGGCCTAGACTGGGCGGGGCTCTGAGGTGGGCGTTCCGGCCGCCAGGGGGCACCGCAGCCCGTACTCTGCCTGGCCGGGCTAGTCACGAACGCTGACGTCAACCGGTCCCGCGGAGGCTGCTGGACACAAAGGCAGCTTTGTGAGGCGGCAGCAACTCTGAGCCGATGGCTGGATAAAGCGGCCTGGGCTGGGGGCGGGCTGGGGTCGGCGCCACGGAGGCGGGATGGGTGGGGTTGGGCTAGGGACCCGAGACCCCACCCCAGCACACCTGCCTTGAGTCCAGCGGCCTGGGAGCCCCTGAGCGTTGGCAGGAGATGAGAGGCTGCTGCGGAGGATCTGAAGGAGATCAACACCCCCCCTTGGCCCAGTCCCCGTCCAGTTCCTGGGGCCTTTCCTGCTACCTCTGCTTCTGATGGCAGACTGACAAGGAGGACAGGATCTCGAGCCCAACCCAGGATCCATGCCTTCCTTCAGAGGCCCAGGCCTGGACCCTCTGAACCCCAGCTGTGCGGGCAGGAGCTCCAGTATCTTGGTGCCCGCCCAGCAGGAAGTGGGTGCCAGAGATTGTTCCTTCTGTCCTGAGGGGGAACCCTACACAGAGGGACCATTGAGGAGCTAGCATTGTCTGCCTGACTCACCCAGTCCCTCTCTTCCTTTGTGGGCCATGCAGGGCTCTAGCCAGGATCCCCCTTATACCCAGCCTGGCAGTGGGTCTGGGTAGGGTCCAGGCAGGCAAGCAGGGCTTCCCAGGGTAAAAAGAGCTAGGCCCTCACCTGCCCTGGCCCTCCTACCCTGGCTGGATTTTGAGGGCATAAGGCTCCATTGTCCCAGCACTCTCACTGTCTCTTTTTTAGGGCAGTAGACACAAGGATTAGGGTCAGTGTGGGGGGAGTGGAACCAGACCCAGTACTCAACCAAAAGATACTGTAGTCCTGTTCTTGCCCCTTCTGGCAGGGGCAGCCTGTCAGTTCTGCCTTGTCTTTGTTGGCTGGGGAATTCCCAGTGATGGGGGCAGTGGACAAGAGGGGCTACCCAGGTGTCCTGCATCCCAACCAGTGGGATTTCATAAGGTTGGCCTCTGAGCATCCTCCTCACTGTTGGGAGTTCTGGGCTGGACCTAAGCCTTTCCTCATCCCTTGGGAGCAACTGGGTGAGGAAAGCCAGAAACAATGCTCCCTTGCCCTGTATCCCCCAGAGCTCTCTCAACCTAAGGAGGCCCAGCTTCCTGCCCCCATCTATGGGCAGCTACAGATCCAAGCTATGCCTTGGATCTTCTTCAGGACATACAGAGGGACCCAGGCTCTTGCTTCCAGTGCGGAGTGAACTGTGTCCAGTCTGTGGGGATTCACCTCCCAGAAGGCCTGGCCCACTCAAAATAGTTGCTCCAGCTACTGATGTGGTGGCAGCTGTGGTATTTTTAACCTATTTGGGGGATGAGGGAACAGCTGGGAAGAGAGGCAAGCTCTAAGAGTGAGAGAGGCCATGGCTTGGTAGCTCAAGTGGCTAAGGCGCCAGCCACATACACAGCATCTGCTGGGTTTGAATCCCGCCCAGGCCGGCCAAACAACAATGACAACTACAGCCAAAAAAATAGCTGGGTGTTGTGGCAGGTGCCTGTAATCCCAGCTACTTGGGAGGCTGAGGCAAGAGAATTGCTTAAACCCAAGAATTGGAGGTTGCTGTGAACTGTGATGCCACAGCATTCTACTGAGGGCGATAAAGTGAGACTCTGTCTCAAAAAAAAAAAGAATGAGAGAGGCCAGAAAGTAGGGAATGTAGAGTGTAGAGAGACCCTGTGGGGATGAGCCAGGCTAGCAGCCAGGTCCCCAGGCCTAGACATACACACCCCCAGCAGGTGAGTGGAGGCCCAGATGCAAGGTGCAGATGGGGAAGGACCCTTTCCAGGCTTAAACCTGGGGCTTCTGAAGCTCTGGGGGCTGCCAAAGCCTGGAGGAACCTCTATGTTCCAGGGTAGTTCTGTGGCTTCTCCTGATGTTAGGAAAACCTCCTCCCCTCACCATTCTTCAGAATCATCCCTCCTCACTTAGACCCAGAATGCCAAATCAGCCACCAAGGCTGGGGAATATCAGCCTTGCATCTGGCTGGCCAGTGGCATGGCCACCCAGATGCTAACAGCTTTGGGAATCAGAAGGGGCAAGAACAGAACTACATCATCTTTTGGTTGAGTTCTCCGTATGGTCCCACTCCCCCCAAACTGACCCTAATCCTTGTGTCTACTGCCCTAAAAGACCCTAGGGGCCTTCATCTCTACCATGGGAATTCATTCTCCCCAAACTACCTTGGATTCCAAGAACAGTTCCTATTATCCACCCAGGGTATTTGTGCAGCTGTATGACAGCAAATGTGTTTACACCTGCCAGCCACTCAGCCTTCAAGTCACACATTGGTGGGCCCCACTGTCCAAGGTGGGGGGGGGGCAGAGATTAAGATCATGGGTCCCTTTCTCCTTGTGCCTTGGTTTCTGTCCTTGCTGGAGATATAGCATGGAGCCCCACAGGTGATCTTGGTTGGGAGAAAAATCATCGTTTGACACCTCTTCAGGTTGATTCTGACTTTTTTTGGTGACAGAATCTTGCCCTGTTGCCTCAGGCCAGTGCCATGGTGTCAGCCTAGCCAAGTGATATTCCTGCCTCAGCCTCCCAAGTAGCTGGAACTATAGGCCCCCATCATGACACCTGGCTAATTTTTCTATTTTTAGTAGAGACAGAGTCTCTCTTGCTCAGGCTGGTCTTGAACTTCTGAGGTCAAGAGATCCTCCTACCTTGGCCTCCATTATAGAATTGCGCTTCCATTGACTTGAGTCAAGCTTACAGCTTGACTCTGCTTTCTGACCTCATTAGGGTCATTTAAGGCCTGGGGATTAGGCAGTGTCATGGAGGGCACTGAATGTCATTTGTGTATCAACCCCACATACCCATGGAGACTTAGCTGGCCCAGGAAGATGGAAGGGTTTTCTGCAGGCCAAGAAGTCTATCTTCTGCCTCCCTGTCCATGTCCCCTGCTGGGTCCTGCGATCCCCAGTGATGATAGCCATCACTGCTGCTCCTCTCACAATGGGAAACTCAGAGCCCTGTCAGAGGCTTTTTTTTTTTTTTTTTGAGATCGAGTCTTACTGTGTTGCCCTTGGTAAAGTGCTGTGGCATCACAGCTCACAGCAACCTCCAACTCCTGGGCTTAAATGATTCTCTTGCCTCAGCCTCCCAAGTAGCCGGGACTTACAGATGCCCACCACAATGCTCAGCTATTTTTTTGTTGCAGTTTGGCCAGGGCTGGGTTTGAACCCACCAACCTTGGTATAAGGGGCCAGCACCCTACCCACTGAGCCACAGGCACCACCCCATCAGCTGTTTTTTTATTGCAGTTGTTTAGCTCCGGGCTAGCTCAGACCCATGAGCCTTGGTGTATGTGGCAGGTGCTATAATCATTGTGCTATTGGCATGAGCCTTTTTTTTTTTTTAATAGATTTTTTGGCTGGGGCTGAGTTTCAACCTGCCACCTCCGGCATATGGGGCCAGCGCCCTATCCTTTTGAGCCACAGGCACCTCCTGCCTTTTTTTTTTTTTTTTTTTGGGACAGAACCTCAAGCTGTCACCCTGGGTAGAGTGCCATGGCTTCGCAGCTCACAGCAACCTCCAACTCCTGGGCTCAAGTGAGTCTCCTGCCTCAGCCTCACAAGCAGCTGGGACTACAGGTGCCCACTATGATGCCTGAATAGTTTTTCTACTTCTATTTTCAGTTTTTATTTTTTTGAGACAGAGTCTCACTCTCTCACTCTCAGTAGAGTACCATGACATCATAGCTTACAGCAACCTCAACTCTTGGGCTTGAGCAATCCTCTTGCCCCAGCCTCCCCAGTAACTGAGACTACAGGTGCCTGCCATGAAGCCCATCTGGTTTTCATATTTTTAGTAGAGACAAGGTTTCGCTCTTGCTCAGGCTAGTCTTAAACTCCTAAGCTCAAACAGTCCACCTGCCTTGACCTCCCAGAGTGCTAGAATTACAGGCATGAGCAACTGCACTTAGCCTTTTTTGAGGGGGTAGGGAGTAGAGAAGGGGTATGACTCTTGCTCAGGCTGGCCTCAAACTGTTGAGCTTTGTGGTGCCTGTGGCTCAGTGGATAAGGCGCCAGCCCCATATACCAAAGGTGGCAGGTTCAAACCCAGCCCCGGCCAAACTACAACAACACCACCACCAACAAAATAGCCCAGCACTGTGGTGGGCACCTGTAGTCCCAGCTACTCAGGAGGCTGAGGCAAGAGAATTGCCTAAGCCCAGGAGTTGGAGGTTGCTGTGAGCTGTGATGCAACAGCGCTCTACCAAGGGTGATAAAGTAAGACTATCTTAAAAAACAAAACAAAACAAAAAACTACTGAGTTCAAGTGATCCTCCCACATTGGCCACCTTGGCTTCCTAGAGTGCTAGAATTACAAGTGTGAGCCACTTCACTGGGCCTCTGCCAGATAATTGAACCTGGCACTGCAGCGGTTTGGGGCTTCCCAGAGGATGGTGATAACCCAAATGGATAGTGAATGGTGAGGAAAAGTCCAGCATGTGACAAAGTCTTGGCAAGAAAAGAGCTGATACATTCAGAAATGGGGCAGTTGTATCCGGGCATTGTGGCAGGCACCTGTGGTCCCAGCTACTTGTGAGGCTCAGGCAAGAGAATCACTTAAGCCCAAGAGTTTGATATTGCTGTGAGCTTTGCACCACGGCACTCTACATGGGATGACAGCTTGAAACTCTGTCTCAAAAAAGAAAAAGAAAAAAGAAATGGGGCAACTGGAGCCTTGGCAGTGTGGCCAGTGTTGAGTTAGGAAGTGGTGCGGAAAATGCCAAGCTAAGAGCCTGCAGTTCCCTCCTGTTTCAGCAAGCTCTCTGAGGCAGGGTGGGCATACCACACAGGGGAAACATGTGGAAAGGAGTAAATGAGCCCAGAGACACAGCCTGGGTGTAGGGTCAAGGGTCACACTTCAAGATGCAAGGAGAGGAGGTGAGACCTTATCCTGTCCTGTTTTAAGCAAGACAGAAGGACACCTCTAAGATAGGGACTCTCTGGAGGAGTGGGCTTGGCAGTGCTAGAGGTGGGTTGGGGACTTGGGAAATGAGAAGACTGAGGAGTCCCCAGGGAAAAGAGGGAGGTCCTGTTCAGAGTTGAGGGTAGAGGGAAACTGGGCCTGAAAAAAAGCCTGGTGCTGCTGGGATGGAAGAGACAGCAGTATAGTGTTTCCTCCAAGGCCCTCCTAGGCATGGGTGCCCAGGAAGCACAGGGCTATGATGGCCACAAGAATGCACACCTGCCATACCCCCACCATGAGCTAATCCTTCCTAGCCCACCATTTATAGCTGGGGGAGAGAGGAAAAAAGAAGAACAATGATCTGAGAGCTTTAGTTGGCTAGAAGCACAACTGGGATGGTGAGCTGTGGTATTAGGATCCAACCCTGACTTTTTTTTTTTTTTTTTTTATTGAATGATAACTATGTACATTAATGCACTTCTGGGGTACAGTGTGGGGTTTTCACATGCAATCTGAAATACTTCCATCAAACTGGTCAACACAGCCTTCATGTCATTTTCTCAGTTATTG
>CAUYTI010095553.1:0-41554 GCA_963575145.1 Galago senegalensis | reverse complement strand
CGACAGCTGCAACCAAAAAACAGCCGGGCGTTGTGGTGGGTGCCTGTGGTCCCAGCTACTTGGGAGGCGGAGGCAAGAGACTCGCTTGAGCCCAGGAGTTGGAGGTTGCTGTGAGCTGTAATGCCACGGCACTCTACCCAGGTGGACAGCTTGAGGCTCTGTCTCAAAAAATAAAAAATAAAAAAAAGAAATTCCAGTAGATAGTCAATGTTTTATTTTGTACACAGTATTTCTCTTTTATCCGAGGGCAATTTTATACTTTAATCTGATTTTTTAATGTGATATATATGAGCATAACTTCCACATAATGGTCCCTAGAGCCACTTAGTGATAAAGGCTTATTTGTTCTATATTATAATCAGGTAAATTAGCTGAAAAGCAAAGAAAACGACAAAAAATATAGAGGAAAGGTGATGACTAGGCTTAAGTCCTGGGAAAGTACCTTTTAAGTGAGATTAGTATGAAGATGACTTCGAGTATTATCAAAGATAGGATGCTGGTTACTTTTGCAAGAGTAGCTTTTTTAAAATATGCTAGAGTTGAGAGAGAATTAAATAAATATTATAAGAGAAGTACACTGAGAAGAGAGGAACAATGCTGGGTGGGTAATTTAGAGTAGACTCTGAGGTGAAAGAACCACTGGAGTTGATGAGAATATGGAAGAAGAGAGGAGGGAACACAGTCAAAGGCGAGGAATTTATTTCAGCAGCCATAGTTTGCCATATTATTTTATTTTGTTAGATGCTAGGGAGTAGTTTGTAGGATAAGATTGTCTTAGACTGGCCTGCCAAATTTGTAAGGGTAATTGGGGTGGTGCCTGTGGCTCAAGGAGTAGGGTGCCAGTCCCATATGCTGGAGGTGGTGAGTTCTAACCCAGCCCCAGCCAAAACAAAAAACAAAAAAACCCCATAAGGGTAATTGACCGCCTTATTTATAACTTTCCACAGAGTAGCAGAGGCTACAATGAGGGTAAAAAGATTAGGGGAGGTCATGGCTCTACTTAGGAGTCCACCTAAATTGCACATTGCTTGCTTTCCCCATTTAAAAAAAACCCAGGAAAATGAAACATCCTCAGCTTTGATTTTCTCAGGAAAATACACCTGTTATTGAAGAGGCAGTGAATGAGAATGAATGTACTTGTATTTCATCACCTTTACTGCTTAGTGTTCCTTTTTTTTTTTTTTAAATCTATAAACAACCCTGATGATTGGAATTGCTACCATGTGGGAGCAGGGGTCTCCAGAATGGCAGGTACAGACTCTGCCACCCGTTTCGAGCCATCCGCCCACTCTGTGCACAGTGCCTGCCGTGTTCCACTCTAAGTCGGCGAGTCCCAGGAGGCTGCCAGCTCCACTGGCACCACTCCACACCAGCCCTCAGACACCGTTCCTCTAGGTTGATTTTTTTCGGTATAATCTCCATTGGTATGATTAAACTTCATTAATCACCCAAGTATGTCTAGTGTTTGTGAGTTATATTCATTAGTTTTAGAAATGAGAACATAAAGGAATTATTTGTAAACATAAAAGAACAAAGTCTAAGGAAAAACCATAAAGGAGTTTAGGAATCATGATCTCAATAGAAGTGACTCAAGTCAACCTACCCCTCTTAAGTAGCCACGTTAACACCGTGTGGAGTGAAAAAGCACGTAGGAGATTATTTATAAGCAAAACAACACAACTTAAAATATATAAGGTCTATGATGGTATAAATAAAATTTGTCAAGGCAATGCTATTAAACAGTAAACCCAAAATAAATGTATAGGAGCACACTCAGAAGCACTGTTTCCTTTGAACCATAACAAACAAATCATTCTTGGACTTACCTCTAACACTACCAGCTATGCCTGAGGTTTTAATAAGGAATTCAATTTTTAATAACTACAACTTTTAATTTAGAACATTCTCTTCATTAATTCAGTCATAATTCTCTGCCTGCTTTTCATCTTCCGAGATGGAAATGTTCATTGACTAGAAAATGGACCAGAACTTATTAACACATACATCAGAAGTTATGAGTCTTCCTTTTTTGTTAGTTCACAAGTGGTCTTAATAAAAATGAGATAGAGTTGAATCAACTTTTGTGCAACAAAATTTTTAATATTTGAATTCATATTTTTTAAAATAAACTTGTATTAAAGAAGTGGGCTCAGGAGTAAATAAAATTCTGTTAGACTAAAAGTCTCAGTTATTCGACATCTGTAATTTAAATTTTACTTTAAACTGGATAATTGAAAGAATATCAAATAAACATGGCAGGCTTTACATTTATATTTGGAGATAAAACAGTTTATTCAGGGGTGGTGTCTGTGGCTCAGTAAGTAGGGCACCAGCCCCATATACCGAGGATGGTGGGTTCAAACCCAGCCCCAGCCAAACTGCAAATGAAAAATAGCTGGGCATTGTGGCAGGCACCTGTGGTCCCGGCTACTCGGGAGGCTGAGGCAAGAGAATCATCTAAGCCCAAGAGCTGGAGGTTGCTGTGAGCTGTGATGTCACATCACTCTACCGTGGGCAACAAAGTGAGACTCTGTCTCGAAAAAAACCCCACTTTATTCAGAATATGGACTGCAATGAGAATGATGTGTGAAGATTTAAAAAGAAGAGGTGATGAGCTAAAACTTAAAAAAAAATTCTCAGCAATGGCAAGTTATAGAACCTATAATATGTACTCTAAAAACAAAACGCTCAGAATGGAAAAGAAGAAAGGGAAACTTTATTAAACTCCCAAGTAAACATAACAATTACTCAGGTGGAAATGCAACCACGCCTACATTTCTCTGCAATGTGGAAGCAGCAGAACATAAGAACTATTGTTTCACAATCTGCAATACAACAATCAAGTGCAGACAGTCCCAACTTAGGTAGATCAATTTGTAATTTTTTGTCTTTACAATGGTGCAAAATAGCACACATTCATAGACACTGCACTTTAAGTATACCCGTACAATCATTCTACTTGTCACTATAGTGTTCAATAAATTACACGAACACCTTATTATAAAATAGGCTTTGTGTTAGATGATTTTGCCCAACTGTAGGCTAATGTAAGTGTTCTGAGCACTTTTCAGGTAGGCTAGGCTAAGCTGTGATGTTCAGGAGGTTAGGAGTATAAAATGCATTTTCAACTTAGTGATTTTTTTCAGTTTACAAGTTTATCAGAGATATATCTGTATTAGGTATCTTTGGAGAGGACTGATGGTATTGAAGCTGATGGGAGGGAGTCAGGGAAAGTATCCAAAAAGATGACTTAGAGGGTGCTGTCTGCCCACTCTCTCTCTGTCTAGCGTGCTCTTTCTCATTTTTACCAGTGTGGTTTACAGAGTGCTATAGAAGTTACATTTTCAGACACTCAAGAACAGATCTTCCAGGCTCAGTGCCTATAACTCAGTGGCTAGGGCACCAACCATATACACCAGGGCTGGTGGGTTCAAATCCAGCCTGGGCCTGCCAAACAACAGTGACAACTACAACTAAAAAATAGCTGGGGGTTGTGGCAGGCACCTGTAGTCCCAGCTACTTGGGAGGCTGAGGCAAGAGAATTGCTTAAGCCCAAGAGTTCAAAGTTGCTATAAACTGTGATGCCACAGCACTCTATCCAGGGCAACAGCTTCAGACGAAAGAAAGAAAGAGAGAAAGAGAGAAAGAGAGAAAGAGAGAGAGAGAGAGAGAGAGAGAGAGAGAGGGATGGAGGGAGGGAGGAAGGAAGGAAAGAAAGAAAGAAAGAAAGAAAGAAAGAAAGAAAGAAAGAAAGAAAGAAAGAAAGAAAGAAAGAAAGAAAGAAAGAAAGAAAACACATTTGACAAAACTGGTCACTTCTCTCTTGCTTAATCAGCCATGTTTAGAAATGGATTTGGAACAATATTATGGCACTTAAATACATGTCATTACCAATTATTGTTTGTTAAAAGCTATGCAGTAATTACTGATATAGCTTCTTTCTTAAAAAAATCAGTGTCATTGGTTTTACTCCTCTCAAATTAAATTCCCAATTATTGTTCTTATGTCATAATAAAATAAGCATTTTGAATGTTTTTAATCCCCAATAAATGACATTTTAAAGGTTCCCTTGCTACTTTATTGTTATTTTTAGAATGATCTGTTGACTTTTAAGTGTAATATTTCATTGCTATTTATTTCCTGTCCCTACCAAGACTTTCTAATAGTATTTGTGCTTGCTGGGAAAATGTTCTGAAATACAGTCCAGTTCCACACTAAAGAGCACTTTTTCTTTTTTTAACTCCTATCTCTCAAAACTCAGTTTATGTTGTTGAAGACCCCCAGGCATGATTTTTGATACTTAACAGTTTTCTTCAGATCTTCTCATGATATATTGCAGGTGCTTATAGGAAAGCCAGACTCTGCAAGATGTCTGATTTGTCTCTTTTACTCAATTAAAAAAAATTATTTGTTATCAAGAAAGTCTTTGGGCTTGGTGCCTGTGGCTCAAGTGGCTAAGGCGCCAGCCACATACACCTAAGGTGGTGGGTTTGAATCCAGCCCTGGCCCACCAAACAACAACGAAGGCTGCAACCAAAAAAAAATAGCCAGGTGTTGTGGCGGGCGCCTGTGGTCCCAGCTACTTGGGAGGCTGAGGCAGGAGACTCACCTTAGCCCAGGAGTTGGAGGTTGCTATGAGCTGTGATGCCACAGCACTCTACCCAGGGGGACAGCTTGAGGCTCTGTCTCAAAAAAAAAAAATGTCTTTGATGCAAGATATGAAAAATATCTGGCATTAAACAATTCAGATTACTAAAATCCATTTGAAAATATTACCCATGAAAATGTACCTTCCATGAGGGCAAGGATTTTTTGCTCTGTTCAGATATATAATCCAAGTGCTTAGGCTAGTGTTTGGCACTTAAGAGATACTCAGTAAATATTGGGTAAATAAAGTCTGTGCATTTTTTAAAAAATGATATGATCAATTTTTTTTATGAATCCAAAAATGATTTTTATATTTTATACACTATGACCATGACTACTAATCAAAGTTAATTTATTAAATAGCTTGAATAAAGGAAACAATCAACTGAATGATAACCACAAATATAAGGATGATGAAGGAACTTTAAAATTTTAAACTCTGGTCCGAGTGTGGCGGCTCACGCCTGTGATCCTAGCACTTTGGGAGGCCAAGGTGGGTGGACTGCCTGAGTTCACAGGTTCAAGACCAGCTTGAACCAGAGAGAGACCCCATCTCTAAAAAAAATAGCCAGGAGTTGCAGTGGGCACCTGTAGTTCCAGCTACTTGGGAGGCTGAGGCCAGAGAATCACTTGAGTGCAAGAGTTTGACATTGCTGTCAGTTGTGACACTACAGCACTCTACCCAGGGTGACAAAATGAGACCCTGTCTCAAAAAAAAAAAAAAAATTCTTTTTAGGGGTGATGCCTGTGGCTCAAAAGGATAGAGTGCCTGTCCTATATGCCAAGAGGTGGTGGGTTCAAACCCAGCCCTGGCCAAAAAAAAAAAAAAAAATTCTCCAATTCTTCAAAATTATTAAACGAAGTTAAAATCTAGATTCAAATGTGTAATATAAACATGAAAGATGTCACAAACTGACACTATCCTCTCCCTCTTCCTCAAAACAAACAGGTGAGAGTAGAGAGGAAAGGGTAATGTGATTTTAGGGAAGTGATTTTAATTAATAAAGAAATTTTACAAGAGACTGTATCCATGAACTGAGTAGTGAAGAACTCATAGACATAAGAGAGGATAAGTAAGAACCCAGGAGGGACGTATACTTCCCTTCACTTACCTGGACTCTTTGTTCCTGCTACACTGTACTGTACTTAGTGTTTTGCAGTCTGGTACGTTGGACTGTCAGGAAACCCATGCAATTGGAGGGCTACTCATTAGAATACATGAAAAATAAACTTCCCTTAATGTTTATTTTTCACTATGTTCTTTTGAAATGTATCTCTAATGTTCATGATATACTAGTATGGAATAGAAGCATATAAAATAGAGATTTTTTTGTAGATTGTCTATCAATTATTAGTCCATCATATGCTTCAACCTAACATATAACTAAAAAGCACAATAAGCATTTGCTTATAAAGATTAAGAATTAATTTTTTTTAGCCAATGAATTACACTGTTGAAAATTTGGTGAACCCTTGTCTAGACCATTTATTAAAAAAACCAAAATCCCCAGCTCTTATCTCTCTTAAAAAAAAAAAGTAACATGTGCTTGAAGAAAAAAGACATCTGTTTTTCCTTCATTTTTTAGCCATGATTATATTAAAGTCTAAAATCTGTTTCTAATAAGTATTATTTTCTTAATTGTTCAAATTAATATTTTTATACATCTCTTTTCTGTGTTCTGTAAGCTTCCAAGTCCTATTTTCTAAACTTGCCTCACAAAGACATTCTTACTGATTACAATGACTCAACAAGTGGGTTCACGTAGTTTGATTGTGGTGTTATAAAAATGTTCACCTAATCATGGCTATGCACTAAAGAGCTACTGATTAAAATCTCATTTCACCTCTTTTTGTCATTGTCCTGAAGCCCAAGATTTTCAAAATTAGAAAATAATTTTTTGTCGAATAAAATTATGTAACTTTCTTATGTTGGAAACCTTCTTTGTGAAGCCTTTAAACCATTTCCATTTATTGTCAGAAGGTTTGGTTTGCGTGTTTGGAACTGTGAGCTTCTAAAGCTTTAATCTGGACACCATCCCAACATCAGGAGCTTGTTTGTTTATTGTGTGTTTTACAAACCTTCACCTTATCAGAGGTGCCTTGAAATCACAGTTCTTAGATGACAAAATCTATACATGTCATGACATATATGTATGTGGTGCCTAGTTAAAAAAAAATCGTTCAAGGTGGCACCTGTAGCTTAGCGGGTAGGGCACCAGCCCCATATACCGAGTGTGGCGGGTTCAAACCCGGCCCCAGCCAAACTGCAACAATAAAATAGCTGGGCGTTGTGGTGGGTGACTGTAGTCCCAGCTATTTGGGAGGCTGAGGCAAGAGAATCACCTCAGCCCAGGAGTTGGAGGTTGGAGGTTGGAGGTTATCACACTCTACCAAGGGCGATAAAGTGAGACTCTTGTCTCTACAAAAAAAAAAACCAAAAAAACAAAAAAAAAACCTTTCAGTTATAAGCTTGTAAAATAGAGTATAGAAGGGTATGAATTTCAAGATACCTAGTTTAGTGGCTGAAAACATAAATAGAGAAAATAAAAATTTCCACAGATTAAAGATGTTCTTGGCTGCTTTGTCAACCATACGTAAACAAATCCAAGACACCCTGTTCCCATCTTTTGACTTTTTTTTTTCCTTAACTTGTATTGTCATCTAACATTTTATAGGTTTTAATTTTTTGCCTTGTTTATTTCTGTATCTTGCCACTAGAATGCAAATTCAATGAGCATTTTTTATGCTTTCACCCAAGCACCTACAGTAAGAGTATGGGGCATAAAGTACTCAATACATATTTGTTGCCTGCATGGGTGATTTAGGAACTGGATGTTAAAGGCTATGGAATCTTTGATGAGGGCTGGAGGCCTGCTGAGGATGATTAAACCCCTTTATTCATTTGTTTAACAAATACTTACTAAGCACATATTTTGTTCCAGGCACTGTCTTTAGCTTAGATATGCAGTGTTGGAGGAGATATGGCCCCTTCTTATTATAGACAACTTTTCTTTTCTTTTTTTTTTTTTTGAGACAGAGTCTCACCCTCAGTAGAGTGCTGTACCATCACAGCTCACAGCAACCTCAAACACTTGGGCTTGCCTCAGCCTCTCAAGTAGCTGAGACTACAGGCATCCACCACAATGGCCTGGCTATTTTTTTTTTTTTAAAGACACAGTCTCACTTTGTAGCCCTTGATAGAGCACTGTGGTGTCACAGCTCAGAGCAACCTCCAGCTCTTGGGCTTAGGCAATTCTCTTGCCTCAGCTTCCTGAGTAGCTGGGACTACAGGCTCCTGCCACCACGCCCGGCTATGTTTTGTTACAGTTTGGCCAGGGCCAGGTTCAAACCCACCACCCTAGGGCCAGCACCCTATCCACTGAGCCACAGGTGCTGCCCCCCATAGACAACTTTTCAAATGACCTTAAAAGTAAAAGTGGCTTCAACCCTGCACAATCATGATCTCAACCCTAGCACTTTGGACTACAAGTGCCAGGTCTGTAACCTGTCCAGACTTGAAGCACAGAGTTTTCAATTTTTGCAGCTGGTGAGGACTATTTTGCCATCATGTCTCACTGACTGCGTGGCAGGCCAATTGTACCCATGCATAATGTAGATACCTCTTTCCGGAAGAGGAATTAAAATCTAAACAATTATCTTTGCTATTTGAAAAAAACAAAGATCGCCTGAAAATAGAATGACAAGGACTTTACTTTGAACTGTCCCTGGACCAGTACATTTAGCTAGTTCCAGGATATTTCAAAAAACAGAAGTACAGTCGGTGGATGGGACCTAAAGAAGTCCTTGGGCTTCTATTAGAAGGTCCAAGCTTTTTGAATAAAATGAAGAAAACATACACAATAGGAATCAGAGTGAAATTGTTCAGGTCTTGGAGTCAGAGGACTTAGGTTCAGATGAATTCAAATGTGCAGTGTGACTATGATTCACTATGTGACCTTCACATCTGAGTGCTGGTTGCTGCATCAGTAAAATCGCTATGATGCTTTGTAGTACATGCAACATTAGGATCTTTTGAGAACCAAGTAAGTGCTATAGATTTTACTGTTTAACAAGTGCTTATGAAAATATTGGTTAAGCTATAAAATCTATGCAAAATCAGGATATTTGTGACCTGTGCACTGATGATCTTCTTTATGCTTAAGGTAACATCAAAAGCAATTTTCTCTTCCTCACCTTGTATAAATTCCTGAAATTCCAAGTAAAACAATTCCCATTTTTCTCTACCCAATTAGCACTTTATATTTACCAGTGGGTTTTCTTTCTATCTATTCTAGGATTGTTGTACAAGTTCCCCAAGGCTTCTATGAATTTTTTATTAAAAAAACAAAACTTTCATATAAATAGTCCACACAATTAACCAAATGTGTTTGTTGAAGTAGAAAAATAAAATATATTGCCAGAGACAATGCTCCCATAAATGTCTCTCCTTGCTTTGAAAAACCAAGCTCCAAATAAATAGTTGAAAATCACAAGGATTATTAATTCATTGTGCTAAAAAATTTCAGGCTAAATTGAGCTACTTATGTAGTTCTTAGCATTAAAATTTTGGATAATTGCCCCTCAAATATATGTTTCTTCCATATCTCCATATGGCTAGACACCTTTGCAAATTCAAATTTGCTTTCAAGCACCCAGGTGAAATATTCACAATTTTAAAAAAATATTCTGTGCTACAATCCAATCTTGTTGTGCAGAGTGGTTATATATCCAAAAGAAAATGAAAATTAAAACTATTGGTTTTTATTTGTTTTTTTATTTTTATTTTTTTGAGACAGTCTCACTCTGTCACCCCGGGTGGACTACTGTGGCATCATAGCTCACAGAAACCACAAACTCCTGGGCTAAGCGATCCTCTTGGCCTCAGCCTCCCGAGTAGATGGGACTATGGGCACCCACCACAATGCCGAGCTAGTTTTTCTATTTTTAATGGAGATGGGTTCTCACTCTTGCTCAGGCTGGTCTTGAACTCCTGAGCTCAAGCAATCCACCACCTCAGCCTTCCAGAGTGCTGGGACACAGGCATGAGTCATCCCACTCGACCAAAACTATTGTTTCTTAATAAGAACAAGATCATGAACAGGGAGTCTTAAAACTGTCTTCAGAACTCATGGAATTCTCAACATGTTGTTGGTAGAGTTTCTTTAGTTTGACAAGCCAGACAAGTAACAGTTAATGTCACAAAATGGTGAAAGATAATTGGATCAATATTAGTGCACTGCTTAATTGTGTCTGGGAAGAAGGTGAATTGAGACTAGAACATCTTATTTGTTGCAAAGCAAGGTTGTGAGACAATATTTACTGGTAGTTCCAGTAAATTGATTCAATTTTTGTTTTAGTAAAGTGTAGACCTCAGTTTCTGGAATATATTCAAGATGTACTTGTGGGTGGTGCCTGTGGCTCAAGGAGTAGAGCACAGGCCCCATATACTGGAGATGGCGCAAACTTGCAAAAAAAAAAAAAAGATGTGCTTATAAAAACTGTCCTGCAATTCTGTTCTCATCTCACTTGACATGTCAGCAGCAGTGACCACATTAACTTCATTTTTCTACCATTTCTCTAATAGCCTGCTCCTATCTATGACCCTGCCCACTCTGCCAAGCCTCAAGAGAAAAACAAAACCAGAGATTCTCGTCCTGGTCCTTTATTCCAGTGAAAGGCACAATTATCCACCAGCAGCAAAAATCAGAAAAGCCAGAAGCTTTGGAGACACTCTTGTGTCTTCGTATTTATGTGATTTATTTGGGAAAACTTATATAGTGTTTGCCACGAGCTGGGCATTCCTACGCACTTTACAAAAATAAATTCATGTCATGGTCATAACAGGTTAAAAATCCAGGACACAAATACATTAACTATAATTGTTCAAGGCTACAGAGCTAGTAAATAGCAAAGCTGGAATTTGACCCCTTGTCCTCTGGTTCCAAAGTTCATGCCCTGAACATGCCATGATGGCTTGCCAATCTGCCAGTAAGTGTGTTACTTCTTCCTCATAAATCTCTTAAATCCCTCTGCCTTGCTTCAGCTCCTTTCCCATCCGGCTAATCCAGAGCACTGTCATTTTTTACATGATCTTTAGATCTCATCTCTTCCTCCCTCTAGTCCACTACCCATTGCCAGACTCAGTTTTTCTTAAAAACATAAATCTGACAATATTGGTCCCTGGTATAGAGACTTCCAAAGGCTTTCCATTAATATGTAGGTCACTATGAAAGTTTTGAGGCAGACTGTGGTATAAGCCATCATTTCATGTCCAAGAAACACAGTTGAAAGAGTGTCTTTTTTTTTTTAAGACTTGAGTTTTACTCTGTCATTGGACTAGAATTCTCTGGCATCAGCCTAGCTCATTGTAACCTCAAACTCCTGAGCTCAAACGATGCTCCTCCCCCAGTCTTCTGAGTAGTTGGAGCTACAGGTGCCCACCACAATGCCTAGCTAATTTTTCTATTTTTAATAGAGAGAGCGTCTCACTCTGGCTCAAGCTAGTCAAGGAATCCTCTCTCTTTGACCTCCCAGAGTGCTGGGATTACAGGCGTGAGCCACCAGGCCAGGCTGACAGCATCCTTTCTGATTCACCCCTGCAAGGTTCAACTTGCTCAGCTTATCCAGCACTTGTGGGAAGGCTCCATTCGTTTCCATCGACAGGGATTTTACGTTTCTTGAGTTCACGTATCTCAAAACTTTCATAATGACCCACAAATAAAGTCAGCTTCCCTTCTACCACCTACTTGCAGCCTCACTGCCCTCCACTCTGCTCCCTGTCACTTTCTGTGCTCAAATGTCCCGGCCTCTCTCCCCATTCAGAACCTACCCAGACACTGTTTCCTTCAGCAGGGTTTTCGCCCCCATGCTGTGGACATTTTGGTGGATTCCTTTGTGTGGATGGCTGCTCTTTGCAAAGTAAAATATTTAATAGTATTCTTGGTCTCAGCTGCATGCCAGTAGCAATTCCCAGGTTATAACACCAAAAAAAAAAAAAAAAAAAAAGTCTCTGGACATTCCCAAATGCCCCTGGGGGTGGGAAATTTACTCCTCTTTCGAACCATCACCTTAGAGCCTTAGCCTTAGCTGTTCTAGCCCCTTCTTTTGGTTTATTGTTCACCAAGACAAAAATTCTATTAACAGACACCAATGACATTAACTGAGGGACCTGTAAATGTCCACTTAACACTCCTGAAGATCAGCTGGAGGAAAACAGAATAGAAAGAACTGACTAGAGACTGAGGCAGGAGGATCATCATAGCTCAAGAGTTTGAGGTTGCTGTGAGCTGTGATGCCATAGCACTCAACACAGGGCGAGAGACTGAGACTCTGTCTCAAAAAGAAGGGAAGGGCTCCTCAGTGCACACTTAGGGTAGACTCTATTGTATAAGAAGCCAGGAGGAAAATAAAAGCACAGGTCTGACCATCCTCTCAGTTCCAAACTTAGGTAATACTCTACTGGCATAACTCTCTGGTAAAGGATTGTCCTTCTTGCCCTTATAGGTGGTTTGATTTATAAAGTCTGTCCTCTCCCCTGGACTATGTCAGTCTAAGAAAAGAAATGCAGAATTACTCTCATCTTAATTGATTGAATCAGGACCTCACCCCTGCTCTAGAGCATGCCTGGTTGATGCATTAGAGATTGCCACCAAATCTGTCATCCAAAGATGTGACAAAAATTTAACAAAGGGATTTTTGCAGGTCACAGAAATAGTGATATCACTAATAAGTGGCAATTTTTTGGTCTTCCTTCAAAGGGGTTATCCAGGCTCAAGGTAAAGCTCCTCAAGTTTATCACCAAAATTGAGAGGCATTAATTTGAGGCAATACAGATATGTAATTGGAGTTACATGAGATGGACTGATTTTCAGAGCTAATTCTTTTCGTACCTGTCCTTTGTCATCTTCTCTCAGTGATTAAGCTTCACTTGTCAGTATAGGCCGTGGCCTCCTGTTGACCCTTTAGCTAATTTTCAGGTTTTTCTGTTTCCCTTTTATGTGATATTAAAGGTAAAATCTATTCTTTGCCACTATTTGTGTCATGGAAAGGGTCATAAACACACACCCAAGGACACCGTGCAGATATAACATGGGATTTACTGGGGAGAAGCTTACAAGCAGAGAAATGGTAGAGTGTATGCAGCCCTCGAAATATTTATTGGATATAATATTTATTGGATAAATATTTATTAAATATTTAAATGTTTATTGTCCCACAGCCTAGACTGAAGTTAGATGTGCTGTGTGCAGCCAGGGTCTGGGCCAGAGGGTTAAACGGAAGGCTGAACACGCCATGGGAAACCCTCTCATTAGTGAGAGTGAGCCCAACCCAGACACTGTATTGCATAATTACAGATTACCTAACAAGGGATAGGGAACATCTACTTTTCCTACGTAATAGGAAAAGTATCATGGGATCTCCAGAAATAGCACAAAGCTATGTGCATACCAAGGGTCAGGGTTTGCACACCAAAAGCTCTGGGAATAACCTTGCCTGCCTGGGATGCTGATGACATCATCCCAACTGTCATCTCTCTGCAGATGGCAGCTGGGCCAAGTCTTGTGCAAACTACTAAAGGGGGAAAGAAAATACGTTTCCAGGGCTATCCAGACTTGTCTCTACTCAGCTCCTTCTGACGTTACCCATCGCCCCAGAGTGCCTTTCCATACTGCCGACATCTACGGCCTTTCTGGGCCTGTGCTGCCTCGGCGTCTGTTTCTTCTGTACTGCTGTTTAAGTTTCATCACAATCTTGAGCCCCTTTCTTTTCCTCCCCCCTTGTTTGTTTGCTTTTTAGCCATTGTTTATTTTTACTATCACTCTCTTTAAAAGCGTCTTATATAACTGGTTACTATAATTGAAAATATTTTCAATCTCAGACTTGACATCTGTGCTGCCGCTCTGCAACCCTTGTCACACTGACAGGGCAGTGGAGTCCCGTGAGAGCACTGACCTCGCTGTGAGCCCCTGGGGTTTAACTTCTTACTGCTTCGTATCCTCCTCACTCTTATCATTCAGCGATTCTTTTTTTTTTTTGTAGAGACAGAGTTTCACTCTATCACCCTCGGTAGAATGCTGTGGCATCACATAGCTCACAGCAGCCTCCAGCTCCTGGGCTTAGGTGATTCTCTTGCCTCAGCCTCTGAGTAGCTGGGACCACAGGCGCCCACCACAACGCCCGGCTATTTTTTGTTGCAGTTTGGCCAGGGCCGGGTTTGAACCCGTGATCCTTGGTATATGGGGCTGGCGCCCTACCCACTGAGCCACATGCGCCATCCATTCAGCAATTCTTAGGAGAGGTAATTTACATAAAAACACGTTAGATACTTGAAATGCTGCTAAAATCAAGGACATTATTGAATACATATATATATATATATATTTTTTTTTTTTTTTTTGAGACAGAGTCTCATCATCTCACCCTAGGTAGACTGCTGTGGCATCATAGCTCACAGCAACCTCAAACTCTTGGGCTTAAGCGATTCTCTTGCCTTAGCTTCCCAAGTAGCTGGGACTAGAGGCACCCAGCACAACGCCTAGCTATTTTTTTGTTACAATTGTCATTGTTGTTTAGCAGGCCTGGGCCAGCCTCGGTGTATGTGGCTGGTGCCCTAACCACTGAGCTATGAGCGCTGAGCCATATTGAGGATATTTTAATAGCAGTGGTAAAGAACTTGTTTGCAGACTCCGGGTCTTTCTCTTCACTGGATTGCATACAGACTGAGTAATATCTTTCTGAGGTAGCTAACAGTAATATCTTTCTGAGGTAGCTATCTTTCTGATTTCTGCTGGTAGAAGGCACCAGTTACGTTATTTTTAGTATGCACTAGATATTTAATTATCAAAGGACAGAGCTTTGAACAACAAAGGCGAAACAATATTGATAACAGCTGTGAAGGTTTGGCAAGCCCCAGCCCAGCTATCCTGAGCTATCCCTGTGTCAGACCCAGTAAGCTTCCTTCCCTTTTCATCTGTCTCTGTCCTTTCTGCTCTTCACATGGCAGCCTGCTGTGACAGGGTGAACAGGAGCACTGGACGCTGAGTTAGGGACCATAGCTACATTTAGCCATTTTCTAGTTGAATGTCTTTGGACACGTATCTTAATCTTGCTAAACCTCAATTTTAATAAATACAAAATATGACAATAATGTCTACCTTGCAGATTTTTTATGAATATATGTATTCAATAAAATTATTTCACTGTAACTAGCAGAATACTTAATAAAAAGAGGCTACGGTGGCCTAAAGCAGTGGTTTGTGCTTGTAATCCCAGCACTCTGGAAGGCCAAGTTGATTATATTACACCTGCTTAGAAGTTCAAGACCAGCCTGAGTAAAAGTGAGACCCCCATCTCTACTAAAATAACAAGCCAGGCCTTATGGTGCACACCTATAGTCCCAGGTACTTGGGAGGCTGAGCCAAGAGGATCTCTCAAGCTCAATAGTTTGAGGTTGTTGTGAGCTATGATGCCATGGTACAAGTGAGATTCCATCTCAAAAAAGAGGCGAAAGCAATGAATATATACACTATCTTGTTAGAACAGGAAGTTGGGTGTTGTATAACTATTGCCTGGTTAATTTAGGGGCTCTGTAAGGTCACATCTGTCCTCAGACGCTTTTGTCCTCAGATGTGAACCACCATGCAAGATGGCTGCAGGGACACCAGGCTCACGTCCCTCATGCTGCACCTGTCTCTGTATCTCTTGACCTTCTAGCTCAGGCCATAGCTGTCTGGGTACCAGGAATACTAGTGCCTGACAATTTTAATCTGGATTTTGGGGGTGAACTGTGACAACAGGGGAAGTGCGGTTTAGTCTAGGCAGAAATGGTACTGCAGCAGCATGTGGGAGACGCTCAATGAATGTTAGTTCTCAAATTTCCCCTTGTGCCTGTCACTTTCTTTCTGAAATGTTTTTCCTGTGTCTGTTTTTCTAAACCTCTTTTATTTTCTTTCTTCATCACTTCCCTATTCTTCATTTTATTCCTATTTATTTTTCCATCTGTAATACAGAAATAAACATGTTATTAATTTGAAAACTATAATCAAAGTTTTTTGTTCTTTGTTCTTTCTTGTTCTTTTCCTGGCTGTGGAATGCAGCCACACACAAACCCTTTTCCCCTCCTTCTCCTCCTCTCCTAGGACAAAGACACAAAGGATCTGGCCAGCCCCACCCCCTCAGAAGTTTGAGCCTAAAGATCCTAACCTGACTAACCTGATGGGTAAGCTGTGGAATGTGCCCACCTCCCACAGTCCCATACAAAAGTGTCTCCAACTGTCCCCAGGTGCAGATGCCATCTTTGCACTGTCCAGATGGGTCACCCTCCTCTTTTAATAAACCTGGCCTGAACATCTCCTCTGTGGCCTTGTCTCAGGGTACCGCCATTTACACCTTTCATTTACATTAAAAAGATAAACTGAATACTCTATATTTCTTCATAGAAAAAAACCCAAAAATATTTTATTAAATTATATTGATTTTATTTTCCTTTTGTATCATTCACATATAAAAGATTCCTGTGTCTTGGTATAAGCACAGATATAGTGACTATCAGAAGAATGGAAGAACAGAGGCACTGATGGTCGGGGGACTTGCATTTAAAAAGACAGATCCCAGGAATAAGAATAAATGGGCTGCAATCCCAGCTGTGCCATCCACTAACCTTATGTTTTGAGGCAATCTCCTCTAACTTTCTCTCCCTCAGTTTACCCATTTATAAAATGGGAATAAAATTATTGTACCTTGTGGAGCTTTTGTGAGAATTAAATGAGAAAAAAGTATGCAATCATCTTAGAAAAAGTCTAAACAAGAACTTAGATGTCTCATAACCTAGGTAATAGACTATAGGAAAAAGGAAGCACTTGTGTTCAAATTTCTTTCTGAGCTTTTACTTCAAAGTAGCTTTCAGTGGATTGGAATCATAGCTTCTTATTTGCCTGGTTTGGTTACCTTTCACTGAAAAATTTACCTTTCATCCTCATCCCTTATTCTCATCTACCCACCCATCCCCAACTGAATTCTAGGAGAAATTTCAAATTCTATGAGAAAAAAATCCCAAATCTATAGGTCTAACTCTCAACTCTTCTGAAGATCTGTCTTCACGTTTCTAACCTCCTGCTTATATCTTCATATCAGCACCTAACAACACACTGGTTCATTACATGTATTTGGGCACATTAAATAACTAGGTTATATCTGAGGTTCTCAGTTTCTTGAGTTAAAAAAAAATGATAAGGGAATGGGGGTGTGAGTTAAAGAAATAACTTATTTTCCTTTTTGTTTTCTTTTGAGACAGAGTCTCACTCTGTCACCTTGGGTGGAGTGCCATGGTGCCATCATAGCAGATGGCAACCTCAGTCTCTTAGGCTCAAGTGGTCCTCCTGCCTCAGACTCCCAAGTAGCTGGGATTATAGGCACCTGCCACCAAGCCTGGCTAGCTTTTCTATTTTTAGTAGGGCCAAGGTCTCACTCTTGCTCAGGCTGGTTACAAATTCATGAAGTTAAGCAACCCACCCCCCTCAGCTTCCCGGAGTGCTAGGATTATAGGCGTGAGCCACCACACCTGGCTGAGAGATAATTTCTAAGACTAACAGCTCATGATTCCATGTCCAGAACTAAAACGACCATTTCTCCCCACCCCAAATTGTCTCCATTCCTGTCTTTCCTCTCTCAGATTTACATTAGATCTGCAAGAACAGATGCAAAAAGCAAATGCATCATCACTGTCACACTCAAAGCACTTTAGTTTTTTCTCATTACCTGAAAAACACAACAGTTCTTCCCCAGTGTGACATCAATCTGCCTTTCCAGACTGGTCCCACACCAGTGACTGCACCTCACATTCCAGCAGGTTGTCAGTGCAGGGCGGATATGTTTTCTGTTTCTTCCACAACTCAGGTTTGTTGGCAGGGCTCTGTGAATCAGACTGACAAAAGACAGATTACAAGCAGCCATGTTCATTAACATGTGCAGAGTGGTTGTACATGGACATACCCAGTGATGATTAACTCAAAAGGGTGGTTAGAATTTGGGGTCTATATATCTAATTTAGTGTGGTAAAGAGGGGGAGAAAGGGCTGTCATGGGAAAGGTCAGTTGGCCCTGGGGAGATTAGATGAGAGATATGACAATCTTTGGGACAATGCCCATCAGGTTGTGGTGACGACTTCTCAACTTCTGTCTCTGAGAAGAGAGGATTAGAGGCAGCTCAGTGGGTAGGGCACCGGCCACATACACTGAGGCAGGCAGGTTCGAACCCGGCCTGGGCCAGCTAAAAACAACAATGACAACAACAATTAAAAAATAGCCAGGTGTTGTGGTGGGCGCCTGTAGTCCCAGCTACTTGGGAAGCTGAGGCAAGAGAATCGCTTAAGCCCAAGAGTTTGAGGTTGCTGTGAGTTGTGATGCCACAGCAGCCTACCAAGGGTGACATAGTGACACTGTCTCTCTCTCAAAAAAACAAATAAATAAATAAATGAGGTATTCCCAGGAAAGGGATTTATGACAATGGAGTTCTTTGACATCTTTCCAGCACCTCTGCTTTTAGGTAGACGAGGCATATATCCATATATCAAATGCCTTCAGCCCAAAATGACTCATGTCAAAGTGGCATATTTTGAGGTGACATATTTTGATCCTTTTCATTAGTGTCTTAGTTTCCATTAACATTATTTTGATATCCTCTGTAGCAGCCCGTATAGCTTATGGCTAGGAGGAGTGAGAGTTATAGGAAATACCTGTAATGGAACACCTTGGCGAACAGGGCATGGAGAGAGATTTGGTTCTAACTAGCATGGGAGAGCTTGCGAGATGAGAGTATTGGTGAATCGGCAGTCTCTACACCTGCGGTGTTGAGAGGCATGAGCTCAGCCTTATATTAGGCCGGAGGAGAAGGCAGTCGGGAGCATGCGCATTCTATCACGGACACGCTTACTCTGACTCTGTCTCCTCTCCTGTCTGCAGAACGCCAGCACGGCATCTCTCTGCTGAAGATTACCAAACTCTGCTAAAGACTAAGATCTAGCTGTTCCAAGAAAACTGCTTTACTCTAAGATACTCTGTCTCTCTCTCCAGCTAAAGTAGATAGCCCTCAAGCACCTAAGAGAAACTGTTCCTGAGCAAGGTAGCTTAGCGGTCCGCATCCAGAACCTACCAGTCCAGGGCCCTGACATGTGGTATCAGAAGCAGATCCTGACAATCCTCAAATTTACTTCCTCTATTGAAGGCCTGGGAAGTCCTATTGACGTCCAAATCCAGCTCAATTGTCCTCTCGAGGGCCAGTCACAGACTCCCCCTCCTCTCTCTGTTTCTTCATGGTATAGAGCCTCCTACTTGAGCACAAAACATCTGCCTAATGTGAGAGCTGTTCACTCATTTTATTTCCCTCATTATTTGTAAACTCTCAAGGTAGAAGTCATATTTTATTCATATAACCTAGAATTCACACCATTAAACACGTTTTATTATAGCTTATACGGTAAAAACGTAGATGCTGTGGAATGGAAATGTTTCTAATGTCTAAAAGGGGGTGCAGCTTTGATCATACATTTAATCCACCAAGATCCGTCAGATGTTTTAAAATCCTAAAAAGTTTATCTACTGAGGTGTTTTCTGGTATTTTCCCTTTCAAAACTGCATTATGATGTATATATTCTTCTTCAATTAAAATGTAGCCACTCAGGCAACGTATAACAGAGGTAAATAATATCGCTTACTCTTTTTTAGCAGATATTATATGGGTAATACATTTTGAGCTCTGTGACTTAAAAATCTGTAGAAATGCTAAATATTGTTAAGTCATATCATTAGCATTTTGGCTGGAAATCTCTTCCTCTAGGCACATATGGGCTTTTTATTTTTATGCATAAATCTGCATAGCTGTTTCAATATCTTTCATATACTAAAGTCCTCAGAAACTAACTTGACAAATATCACGATCAAGTCATCAGTTTCAGTATGGTTCAGTGGTTCTGAAACTTCTTAATGAAGATATTTCCACATCTATTCAGCCTTCAGTAGTCTCTCTCTCCCTCCCCCGCCCTCCCCCTCCTACAAAGAGGCACTTAATTAGTAGTGACTATAGATTGACTTAATGAGCACATTCGTTCTCAAGAATAATTTACATGGTTTTACTTGGCATTTTCAAAGAACTCTAAGGCAGTATAAAATATTCAGGAACAAGTTTCTCTAGGAAGTAATCACCAATTTACACAAGAGATATTTTGCATAGGCAAGTGAGTGACTGGGCTGTGACATTTCATAGCTTATTTATCTTCTCTAAGTTTTATGTAACCTAAATATCCCAGCTTCATCAGCCTCTGCATGAATATTGCAGCACCTGCACTGACACTCTAGTCTCTAGAGCCTCCTCTGCCTGGCTGTAGATTTGCCCATCCTCCCCTCCACACCAACATTCATGAGTCCTACTTGCTGGTCCTCACCACAGCTCACTCGCTACACGCCCTGTCTCAGGAACAGACAAGGGCATAGACAGAGGGCCTTCTGCTCTTGCTGTCCAGGAAAAATGGCACTGGTGACAGAACTATTTGACCCTTTGAGCCTTGAGGCTGGGGCTCCCTCACTATACTTGCCAAGTGAGAAAATTTGTATCCTCTGTCTTACACTCCTTTGGGTCCCACAGTGGGTTTTCTTACATGCCTGAGGGCGATGGAGTCAACTCTCACACAGTCCTCATCTGTACAGGGCATGCAGAGCCATTCAAACTGGTACCCTCCACCAACCTGTACTCTGAGCTCTAATTTGGTTCAGCTTTAGAGCCTTGTTTAAAGCCTGAATGATTGTGCTAAATGCAGTCAATGCCCTGTCACAGCAAGTCCAATGTCAGAGGCCTCATCACCTCTGAAGCGCATGACTACAGGAAGGGCCTCTGTCAACTTATCCTTGTCTGGACACCAGTTATAGGCACAGCCCAAGTCATGCCTCCACCAGAATACTCTTAAAACTCTCTATATATCAGGCAACACCTGTGCCTCAAGGAGTAGGGTGCCAGTCCCATATACCAGAGGTGGCGGGTTCAAACCCTACCCTGGCCAAAAACTGAAAAAAAACAAAAAATCTCTATTTATTCAACGATGCAAATGGATATCCAATAGTTCCATTAAAAACATCTTACTCTTGGCTCAGTGCCTGTAGCTCAAGCAGCTAAGGCATCAGCCTCATACACCAGAGCTGGTGAGTTCAAATCTAGGCCAGACCTGCCTAAACAACAATAACAACTACAACCAAAAAAATAGCCGGGTATTGTGGCAGGCACATGTAGTCTCAGCTACTTGGGAGGCTGAGGCAAAAGAATTGCTTAAGCCCTGGACTTGGAGGTTGCTGTGAGCTGAGATGCCAGGGCACTCTACCCAGGGTAACAGCTTGAGGCTCTGTCTCAAAAGGAAAAGAAAAACAAAATAGAAACATCTTACTCTTAAATAATCTATTGATTTTTGCTTTCAGCATAATAAATTTTACAATTAAAACTGATACTAGGCTCGGCGCCTGTGGCTCAAGTGGCTAAGGTGCCAGCCACGTACATCTAAGGTGACAGGTTCAAATCTAGCCCAGGCCTGCCAAACAACAATGACAGTTGCAACCAAAAAATAGCCAGGCATTCTGGCAGGTGCCTGTGGTCCCAGCTACTTGGGAGGCTGAGGCAGGAGACTCACTTGAGCCCAGGAGTTTGGAGGTTGCTGTGAGCTGTGATGCAACAGCACTCTACCCAGGGGGACAGCTTGAGGCTCTGTCTCCAAAAAAAAAAAAAACCTGATACTAGAAAAATAACCATTGAAAGGTAGAAAATAAAACCATACTAATTTAAAAAGCAAAAACTGTGGCTATCAGCATAAACTTCCCAATCAGTGCCAGCCTGCCAACTTTCATATCCTTATTCCTCACTGCCTATATGATCTTAAGCAAGTGTGCTAAGTTACCTATTGATACGTAGCAAATTACCTCAAAGTTCAGGCAAAAAACAATACATATGCATCTTCTCATAGTTTATCTGGGTCACAAGTCTGGACATGACCTAACTGGGTTCTCAGCTTCAGGATCTTTCTGGCTGTGACAAAGGCATCAGCCAGGACTGGAATCTCTTCTGAGGCTACACTGTGGAATGATGCATTTCCAAGATCACATGGTTGTTAGCAGCATTTAGTTCCTTACAGGTCACTAAGCTGAGCGATTCAGCTTCTTGCTGGCCATTAGATGGAGGCCTGTCTCAGGTCCCTGCCATGCAGGCCTCTCAATGTGACAGCTACTTTAACATAGGTAACACAAGAAAGCATCAATAAAGTTTGCTAGCAAGAGGAAAGTTATCATCTTATATAACATACTCATAGAGGTGACATCCTATCACCTTTGTTATACACTGGCATGACGAGCGAGTTATAGGTCCCACCATGCTCATGATAGGTGGAGAAATGAAAGGCCATCTAAGAGTCTAGATACCAAAATAAGTCATTTAATTTATTCGTATGTCTTTGTTTTCAATTTAAAATGGAGTGGTAGGCTCGGTGCCCGTGGCTTAACCGGCTAGGGCGCCAGCCACATACACCTGAGCTGGCGAGTTCAAATCCAGCCCGGACCCATCAAACAACAATGATGGCTGCAATCAGAAAATATCCGGGCATTGTGGCTGGTGCCTGTGGTCCCAGCTTCTTGGGAGGCTGAGGCAGGAGATTTGCTTGAGCCCAGGAGTTGGAGCTTGCTGTGAGCTGTGATGCCACAGCACTCTGCCCAGGGGGACAGCTTGAGGCTCTGTCTCAAAAATAAAATAAAATAAAATAAAATAAAATAAAATAAAATAAAATGGAGTGGTAATACCAACCTCATAATATTTGTGATGATGAAATCAGCTAACCCACTAACATATGTGTAAATAACAAAACTGTGCCTGGTATTTAGTATGCCCCCCATAAAAATTATTAATTTTGTTCTTATTCATGCATTGTGAACTTAAATCAACTCCAATCTTTGATTATACTTAAACCTTCCTTCTTTGATTCTATGGTTACCTTCATGTTTGCCTCTTTTCTCAAATATCATTTAGAAAAATCTTACTCATTCATCAAGGTCTACTCAAATACCCCTACCTTTTCTGAGATATATTTCTAAGTCTTCCTGGCTATAAATCTCTTTCTTCTCTACTTTATTTATAGATGTGGTAATTTTTTACATTTTATCTATATTTGTGAATGTCTCTACCTACAGGTAATAAATTATTCAATATTAGTGATTCTATTCTTGATTGTGTTACTCTAGTGGCTAAAAGTTCAACAAAGAATCATTGAATTAAGCCAAAAAATTAGACTTTGGTTTGAAATTTTGGTATTGACCAAATAAATCAAAGAAAGTATTAGAAAGAATCATGGAGCCAGAGTAAGCTGAATA
Source organism: Galago senegalensis (assembly GCA_963575145.1). Classification (NCBI taxonomy): domain Eukaryota; kingdom Metazoa; phylum Chordata; class Mammalia; order Primates; family Galagidae; genus Galago; species Galago senegalensis. The sequence continues at coordinate 18,518 of CAUYTI010095553.1, read as the reverse complement.
AGATATTAGAACTAGCCTGGTAATTGTCACAGGAGAAGATAAGATTTACAAAATGTAGTCTCATATGATTGACACTTCATTTCAGATCATAATACTTAATTGCTAAATTCTCTTCTCTTATGAAGTTTTATGGAATATTGAACAACTCAACCCCTTTTGCAAACTGGAAGATTTGAACTTTCATTTCTCTGATAGAAAACCCTGTCAAGGTTCATGAAAAGCCTATAACAGGATCAAAATTTAACATGATAGTTGGGCATGGTGGCTTATGCCTGTAATCCTAGCACTCTGGGAGGCCAAGGTGGGTGGATTGCCTGAACTCATGAGTTTGAGACCAGCCTGAGCCAGAGTGAGACCTCATCTCTAAAAAAAAAACTAGCTGGGCCTTGTGATAGGCTCCTGAATTCCCAGCTAAGGGAGTGTGGATGGGGGTTATAGGAGCTGAAGCAGAAACATTGCTTAAACCCAAGAGTTTAAGGTTGCTGTGAGCTTTGATGCCTCAGCACTCTGCTGAAGGTGACAAAATGAGACTGTCTCCGAAAAAAAAGAAAAAAATTAACATGATAAATTAAATAAATTTATTTGGAAAACTGCATAATAGTCCCTCTTGGTCACATTTCTGAACAGTTACCTGACTTTCTCCAGTACTTCAAGTGTCCAAAAACATTATATAACCTCTCTCATTATTAGTTCCACATCTGACTTCTCCTAATCTGAAGAGTACTGATTCAAGAAAAATGGCTAACTATCAGTGAGAAGTTATTTTCCTATTTCCAGCTTTGTGGAAGCCTTAAACACAATCAGCTTGACAGAGATTGTTGCTGGGAAAATCAGCAGCCTAACAGTGACTAGAAGGGGAAAGTTGATTTGGAATGTCCCAAACAGTCCCATTCAGAAGTAATTGTCATTATTTGATCTGTCAGCTTTCTGAAAACCTATACTTGTAGTGGATATTTGTTCTGACTCAGAATTCATTCAGTACAAACAGCCTCCCCCGCCAAAGTGTTTGCTAAAATCAATTATCAGCAACTGTTTAAAATCATAGCTGCCTAAGGCAACATTGAGACAGAATGTCACTTTGTTGACCTCAGTAGAGTGCCCTAGCATCATAGCTCACAGCAACCTAAAACTCTTGGGTTCAAGCAATTCTCATGCCTTAGCCTCCGGAGTAGCTGGGACTACAGGCACCCGCCACAACACCTGGCTATTTTTAGAGATGGAGGTCTTGCACTTGCTCAGGCTGGTCTCAAACCCATGAGCTCCAGCAATCCACCTGCCTCAGCCTCCCAGCGTGCTATGATTATAGGCATGAGCCACCTCATCTGGCCTAAGGCAACATTAGCAGTTATGACTAACAAAAGCCTGACTAAAAGCTTAAACAAAAAAATCTGGGCAATTAAATGTCCATAGAGGTGCATGAAAAGCTCTCTATTCCTGGGAATCTAGAAGACCCTGCAAATATACAGATCAATTTGCATGTACAGAAAATTTGTGAGAAGACCCTAATTTCTCACCTATAGCTTATCTTCAAGCTCTATGCAAACAGGAAGTGAAAGTTAAGGCCACACTATGTTACAATGCTGAATGTACTAAAACCTACTGAATTTTATATTTTAAAAGGTGAATTTTATATTATGTAATTATAGCTGAAAAAGCTTTAAAAAATTAGATCTCGACCAGGCACATTGGCTCATACCTATCCTGGATACTCAGAAGGATGAGATAGGGGGATTACTTGAGGCTGGGGGTTCAAGACTAGTTTGTACAACATAGCAAGACCCAGTCTTTTAAAAAAAAATAAAAAAATTAGCCAGATGTGTTGGTACATACCAGTAGTTCCAACTCTTCAAGAGGCTAAGCCAGGACAATTGCTTGAGCCCAGGACTTTGAGGTTGCCAGTGAGCTATGATCATGCTACTTCACTCTAGCCATCAAGATAGAGATAGAGATAGAGATTATATATATAGAGAGAGAGAGCACTCAACTTGTTGCTGGAATAGAAATCTGGCAATCCAGTAAAATGAGTATAAAGCAGATGACTATTTTCTATCCGGCAATTCAAAGCTTTCTCTGGCTGCTTGAAATTGATACAGTGGAAATATCAGTTTTTGGTAATAACCATAGTAAACTCTGCACCATTGCTACTCCTTCCTCATGGTTACCTGGTGAAGAATAGACAGGTTAATAAATGTTTCTATAAATAATATCAAGCGTCTAAACAAATTGGTATTCTTTAAATTAATTTTACCAAAGTAAAAAAGGCCTAGTAAATTTATGTGGACATTAACTTTGGATTATATGTGTCATTCCTTCCATTCTATTCCTTTTAATTACATATCAAATTATTTTTAAAAATATTTGGAAACAGGATGGAAAATTTCAGCTTTATATAGGTATCTGATATATTCTGTGTTATTGGAAAATAAGCGAAGAGGACAAGTACTACACAACCACTTTAGCAGGTGCAGAAAGAATACTTGACAAATACCTGACAACATTTAATGGTATGCTAAAAATAGAAGGGAGTGTCCTCAACCTGATAAAGACCCTCTACGAAAAATCCACAGCTGAAATATTTATTTATTTATTTACTTATTTAGTCATTCATTATAGCGACAAGGTCTCTGTTGCCCAGGCTGAAGTATACTGGTACCATCTTAGCTCACTGCAGCCTGAAGCTCCTGGGTTTAAAATATCCTCCTGGCTCAGCTTCCCAAGTAGCTAGGACTATAGGCGCATGGCACCACATTCTGTTATTTATTTTTTTATTATTTTCTGAAATGGTGGGTTTTACTGTGTTGCCCAGACTGGTTGAACTCCTTACCTAAAGTAATCCTCTCTCTTCAGCCTTCCTGAAGATTACAAGCGTGAGTCCTCCCTCCTTCAAAATCTTTGTACTTTATAATGAGAGAATGAATCCATTAATCCCAAGTTTTGGAATAAGACAAATTAGGCTGCTCTAACTTTTATTCAACTTTGTACTGGTGATCCATCAGCCAATAATAATAATAAAATAAAATAAATCCTGATTGGAAAAGGAGTAAAACTATCTCTGCAGATTATGTTATTTTTAAATAAAAAATTCTAAGGAATTTACTAAAAAGCTATTAGAATTAATAAACACATTCAACAAAGTCACAAGATTTAAGATCAATATACAAAAATCCACATATTTCTAGACACTGGAAATGAATAATTCAAAAATGAATATAAGAAAACGGTTTCATTTATAATATCAACAAAGGATGAAGTACATAGGAATAAATTTAACAAAAAAGTACACATTAAAAACTATAAAACAGGGCAGTGCCTGTGGCTCAGTGATAGGGCACCAGCACCATATACCGAGGGTGGCAGGTTCAAAACTGGCCCGGCCAAACTGCAACAAAAAATAGCCAAGCATTGTGTCGGGTACCTGTAGTCCCAGCTATGTGGGAGGCTGAGGGAAGAGAATTGCCTAAGCCCAGGACTTGGAGGTTGCTACGAGCTGTGGCACCATAGCACTGTCTAATGAGGGCAACAAAGTGAAACTCTGTCTCAAAAAAAAAAAAAAAAAACACTATAAAACAGACTCAGCACCTACAGCTCAGTGAATAGGGTGCCAACCACAGACACTGAGGCTTGTGGGTTTGAGCCTGGCACAGGGCTTACTAAACAACAAGGACAACTACAACCAAAAATAGCCATGCCTTGTGGCAGGCACCTGTAGTCCCAGCTACTCAGGAGGCTGAAGCAAGAGAATTGCTGAAGCCCAAGAGTTTGAGGTTGCTGTGAGCTGTGACACCACAATACTCTACTGAGGGCGACATAGTAACACTCTGTCTCAAAAAATAAATTAATTAATTAATTAATTAATAAACCCTGTGAAACAATGTTGAAAGAAATTAAAGAAAACTCCATAAATGTAATGACATTCCATGAGCATGGAACAGAAGACTTAATGTTGGTTATTAAGTATGAAATGCCCGATTTCCCAAGTACTATGTTTGACAGCCTCTATTTCTGACATTTCACTTTGACAGCTCTTCTTTTACTTTTTGTAAAGGTACATCCTCATTGTTTCAAATGAGTAATTTGGCTTGTAATTAGAATATCTTTCAAAATTTTTGTGAAACCATGGATAAGTCAAAAATTTGTGTTGGCTCTGCACCTGTTGCTCAGTGGTTAGAGCACTGGCCACATGAACTGGTGCTGGTGGGTTCGAACCTGGTCTGAGCCTGCTGAACAACGATAACAACAACAACAAAAAGTAATAGCTGGGCAATGTGGTGGACACTTGTAGTCCCAACTACTAGGGAGGCTAAGACAAGAGAATTGCTGGAACCCAAGAGTTTGAGCTCTTTGTACTCTATCAAGGGTGACATAATGAGACTCTGTCTCAAAAAAAAAAAAAATGTTATTTTCGAATATGAGTTCCATTGTGGAACCAGTGCAGTGCAGGCAGCTTGAAATATCAGTGCGGTGTTTGGAAAGGATATGGCTAATGAACGCACAGTACCTTGATGGTGGGAGAACTGTTCTGGCTATTTTGATCTTGAATGAGCCACATGGATGACCTGAGACCAAGGTGGATAAGGATGAGCTGAAAGCTGTAGTGGAAGTGAATCCATCTCAACCTATATGAGAATTAGCAACAAGGCCTGCTGTTACTATTCCAACAATGTTAGAACATTGGAAACAAATCCGCAAGGTAAAGAAGCTGGATAGATGGGTTCCATGTGTATTTTGAGTATCAAAAGAGAAATTTAATCAAAGCTTGTCTCTCTTTTAATGTCACAAGACAAAGGTGAATCATTTCTATATCACATTGTTACATGTGACGAAAAATGGATTATTGTTAACGATTATAAGTTCTGCACAATGGTTGGATAAAGATGAAGTGCTGAAGCACGGTCCAAAACTGAAGAGTCATCAAAAAAAAGCTAATGGTGTGTTGGTTGTCCAGCTCTAGTTTAATCCATTACAGCTTCATGAACCTGGCCAGTGGATTACAATGGATGTCTACTGCAACCAACTGGACGAAATGATGAGGATGGTTGCAATTAAGCAGTCAAGACTGGTCAATAGAGTCAGGCTGATCCTCTGGCAAGATAACTCTCAACCCCAGGTCTCAGAAACAACACTGCTCAAACTACGGAAGCTGAACTTGGATACTCTCTGTCATCCACCATTCACCAGACCTGGCATTCACTGACTACCACTGCTTCCAGGCTTGGGAGAACATCTTACAAGAAAAACAGTCAATTCTCAACAAGCTGTGGAAAATGCCTTTGCAATTTCACTGCTACTTGCTCTCCAGGCTTCTTTTTTTCTTTTACAAACAAGCTACCAAGAGGGAAAAATTGCAAACTTTGATTAATTGTACTGCTTCTTGTTTGATATATAATAAACTAAACTTTTGACTCGAAATCAGACATTTCATATTATTAAGATGGCAATATTCCCCAAACTGGTTTACAGATTCAATGCAATTCCTATCAAAATCCCTGCTACTTTTTTGTAGAAATTAAAAAAAAACCTGATTTTAAAATACTTATGAAAATGGCAAGGGACACAAATAAAAAGAATACACTGAAAATAAGTGAAATCTGCACTTCCAGATTTCAAAACTTAATACAAAAAAACAATAATCATGACACCGTGATGGTATAGCTATAAATCAGTGGAATAGAATTAAATACCCAGAAATAAACCCTTAAGTTAATGGGTCAATTAATTTTTTACAAGGCTGTTGAGATAATTCAATGGAGGAAAGAATAGTCTTTTCAACAAATTACAACTGGACAGCCACTTACAAAAGAATGAAGTTGCACACTACCTTATATTATATACAAAAAATTACTCAAAATGGATCATAGGTACTAATGTAAGAGCTCAAACTATGAAACTTTGAGAAGATATAGAAGTAAATCTTTGTGAGCTAGGATTATTAGATAATGGTTTCTTCTTTTAAAGATATGACACCGGCTCGGCGCCTGTGGTTCAAGTGGCTAAGGCACCAGCCACATACACCTAAGGTGGAGGGTTCAAATCCAACCCAGGCCCACCAAACAACAATGACGGCTGCAACCAAAAAATAGCCAGGCATTGTGGCGGGTGCCTGTGGTCCCAGCTACTTGGGAGGCTGAGGCAGGAGACTCACTTGAGCCCAAGAGTTGGACGTTGCTGTGAGCTATGATACCACAACACTTTACCCAGGGGACAGCTTGAGCCTCTGTCTCCAAAAAGAAATAAATAAATAAAGATATGACACCAAAAACATAAACTGTAAAAGAAAACCAATTGGACTCCATCAAAATCAAAACTTTTCCCAAAATACATCATCAAGAAAGTGAAGACAATCTATGGAATTTGAGAAAAGGTTTGCAAATCATATATCTGATTTGTATTCAGAAACTTGTATAAAGAAACTTGCAGCTTGACAATAAAAAGCTGAATAACCCAATTTAAAAATTGGCTGAGGAACTGCATAGCTGTCTCTACAAAAACAAGATTTACAAACGTCCAATAAACATATAAACCAGTAGTCATTAGGGAAATGCAAATCAAAACAGCAATGAAATACCAATTTTCATCACCAGGATGGCTAAAATAAAAAAGACAGACAATACCGTGTGTTAACAAGGATGTGGGAAAATAGAACCCTTAGCCAATGCTGGCAGGAATGTAAAGTGGTGCATCATAATAGTTCATGGGCTTCTCAAAATGTTAAACATAGAGCTACCATAGGATCCAGGAATACCCACTCCTAGATATATGCCAAGAGAATGGAAACACATTGCCACACAAAAACCTACACGTTATGTTCACAGCAACATTATTCATAATACCCCAAAGGTCGAAACAACACAAATGTCTGTCCATTCATTAATCCATGGATAAATGTGCTATAGTTATACATTGAATTATTATTTGTCCATCAATGAAATCATTTGGTGAAAAAATGAGTGAATGACTGATACAGGCTACAACAATATGGATGAACCTTGAAAACATGATGGTAAGAGGCCACACCTGATCAGATCCATGTACTATATAACATATCAGAATAAACTAACAAGAAACAAAAAGTGGATTAGCGGTTCTTAGGGAGTGAAGGAGAGAAAATGGGTGACAGCTAATCGGTAATGGTTTGGGGGCAGAGTGGGGAAAACGTCAGCAGTCCATGGTAATGACAGTGATTGCTCAACTTTTGACACAGTATAAACTGCTAAAAGGATACATTTTATGGTATGCGAATTATATTTCTTTTTTTTTTTTTTTTTGAGACAGAGCCTTAAGCTGTCCCTCTGGGTAGAGTGCCGTGGCATTACAGCTCACAGCAACCTCCAACTCCTGGGCTCAAGAGAGTCTCCTGCCTCAGCCTCCCGAGCAGCTGGGACCATAGGCACCCGCCACAACGCCCGGCTATTTTTTGGTTGCAGCCGTCATTGTTGTTTGGCAGGCCCGGGCTGGATTAGAACCCGCCACCTTAGGTGTATGTGGCTGGCACCTTAGCAGCTTGAGCCACAGGCACCGAGACCAAATTATATTTCAATAAAGCTATTATTTAAAAAAACAGTTGGGAATACAGAATAAAATTCAAACTGAGTGGTAAAGTTTTATATCTCTGGAAAAATCTTTTTGCTGAATGTAGTATATTTTTAAACTTTCAATTATTATGCATTACCCATTGTAGATTGTTCCAGTCACATTTGCCCACATAATTATGTCTAAGTCACTTTAAAATAAGTATATTTATTTTCTTAGTACAATTGTATCAAAATGAGTTATGCCCGTCAAAACTGTCAAACCATTACCAAAAAATACTTGCAAACAGACTAAAATACATTACATTTGGGGAAAAAAAGGTAACAAACTTCTGTTAACTACTGGAACCACAGTTTTGGTAACCTTAGGCTTATATTAGCCAAATTATATAATGTCTTATATAAAGAAAGAAAATATTCACTCTAAATTCAAAATAAAAATATTTGCTTTGGGGAGGCGCCTGAGGCTGAAAGGAGTAGGGCGCCAGCCCCATATACGGGAAGTGGTGGGTCCAAACCCAGTCCCCGCCAAAAATTGCCAAAGAAAAAAAAAATTTGCTTTGCCAAGAGCAAGGGGAAAACAGCAGCAGTAGCCACAACAAAAACAATAGAACCTCCACCTTACATGAGATTACTTTCTTCTTTTGAAAATGATTTAGCTAGTCTCTTTTTCAAATGTCAGGAATGAGCTGCTTGAGGTTTCTATACTAGAAAAGTGGTCATGGACAGTTTGTTTGAAACATCATGAAACTCTGCAAGGCTATCCAATAATGATCCATTTATTTTGTAGCCACCTGGGAACTGTGGGTGGTGTGGGTTCTCCAACTCTCTTGATTATGTCCTTGGAAAGGAAGGGTAGGTGCTATGCCAATGTTCTTTTGGTATTCTCTTGATGCCAAATAGATCATGTTTTGAATCCCTGTTAGTCACCTTCCTTAATCCCTATGAGTTCAGTCCATAGTCATTAAATAATATATGACATATACTAGTAGAGTTACTGCAGTGTTCACAAAACCATGGCCAATGCAATAAAAAATGTGACTCGATTGGCAGCAAGCTCTATTTTATGTTTCTGAATTGCACAGCATAACTATGTAATCAGATTATAAGTAGCAATGAAATTATACTAATCCTTTTCCTAGGGTTCCATTAAAATTCTCTGCAAGGAACAGATTTTTTTTTTTTATTGAGACAGAGCCTCAAGCTGTCCCCCTGGGTAGAGTGCTGTGGCATGTCAGCTCACAGCAACCTCCAATGCCTGGGCTCAAGTGAGTCTCCTGCCTCTGCCTCCCAAGTAGCTGGGACCACAGGGGCCTGCCACAACGCCTGGCTATTTTTTTTGGTTGCAGCCATCATTGTTGTTTGGTGGGCCTAGGCTGGGTTCCAACCCACCACCTTAGGTGTATGTGGCTGGTGCCTTAGCCAGTTGAGCCACAGGCTCAAAGCCTCAAGGAACAGATTGAAGAAATATTTTAATACCAATGTATTTCAGCAACAAAATCATATAGTCTAAAATACAGAACTTACAATTACAATTTAGTCTTGTTTAAAAAAAAAAGCTAGCCTGGTTGATCTCAAGTCTACCTGTTCCAATTGATTAATTGATCACTCAATTTGTTCATTTTATTTTTAAACCTTGAATTGACACCTTATAATTGTACATACGTATGGGATACAATTGGATATTTCAATATATATATAGGTTATATAATGACAAAATCAGGGTAGTTAGCTAATCCATTACCTCATGCATTTATCATTTCTTTGGGGTGAGAAAATATAAAAGACTCTTTTCTGGCTATTTTTTTACAATGCTACAGTTAGCTATAGCCATTCTGTTGTGCAAAAGAACATCAGAACGTATTCCTCTCAACTTATTACAACTTTGTACCTGTTAACCACCCTCTCCCCTCTTACCTCCTCAGTCTCTGATAACCACTCTATGTTAATTGATTTATTAGCTACTTTTTAAATGTCAGAGATTTACCCAAAAGCCTTTGGATCATGAACTTAACCTTAAAAAGCTAAACAAAATGGAATAATAAATCCGACCATCCTGGCAGAATTTAAAAAGACTTCTTGGCGCCTGTGGCTCAAGTGGCTAAGGCGCCAGCCATGTACACCCAAGGTGGCGGGTTTGAATCCAGCTGGGGCCTACCAAACAATGACAGCTGCAACCAAAAAATATAGCTGGGCCTTGTGGCAGATGCCTGTGGTCCCAGCTACTTGGGAGACTGAGGCAAGAGACTCACTTAAGCCCAGGAGTGGGGGTTGCTGTGAGCTGTGATGCCATGGCACTCTACCCAGGGGGACAGCTTAAGGCTCTGTCTCAAAAAAAAAAAAAAAAAAAAAAGACTTCTTGTTGTGTATCTTTCAATTGTTTTATAAATCCCAGAATGAAGATAACAGTATTTATATTGAAATATATGCATAATTTAATTCTGAGTAAGAATAAAGCAGATGAAGAAAGGACATGTGTTTTGTTGTGTATCCCATTCTAGATTTATTAAAAATTCAAATGTGAATTTATTTTCAAATTTTGTGATAGACTAACTTCTAGAGCAATGATCAAAAGATTCTGTGACTCCAAATTTAAAATAACGGAAAAACTACCCAGAAAGCTAACTATTGCTATGCTGAATCCTAACAAACATTAAAAACATGTTCACTGATAAATTCAGCCACCACTTGTCAGGTGGCTGTTATATCAGATAGTTCATGGTACTTTGAACATCAATGGTATGATCCATTAAATACTACTGGTAATAATAACATTTGAATGTTGCTACATGGCCAGGAGATAAAAAGTCTACCTGTGTTGTCTTAACCCCACAATAATCCATGAGTACAGGAGGAGCCTAGGGATCTATTTAAGACTGGTCTGCTAGAAGCAGCAGGCCCAGGTACAGAATACCCTTTCCCAGAGTCTTGAGCTGGTACATTTTCTATCTCACTGACTTGTCTTTAAACTCATGAGGGAAGAGAGAGGGCATGAGGTAATGGTGATAGCTTCCTTTCTCCCAGTGTGGTGGTTCTAAAACTTGAGTATGTGTATGTGATTATTACCAAAATGCAGGCTGGGCAGGGTGGCTCAAACCTGGACATAATCCTAGCATTCTGGGAGACCGAGGCAGTGGATTGCCTTAGCTTGGGAGTTTGAGACCAGCCTGAGCAAGAGCAAGACCTGTCTCTACTTAAAATCGAAAAACTGAAGCAAGAGGATCTCTAGAACCCCAAAGTTTGAGGTTGCTGTGAGCTATGATGATGCCACAGCACTCTACCCAGGGTGACAGAGACTCTGTCTCAAAAAAAAAAAAAAAGAAAGAAAGAAAGAAAGAAAGAAATGGAGACTCCCAGTTTCTTTGTTTCAAACCATCAGGATCGGGGCCAAGCAATCTGTATATCAGTTGTCAAATTGGTTGATTCAGTTGCTGTACAAAGCCTCCAAATTAAAAATATCCCTGTGTACTAATTCTACCTTAATTTTTAACTTTATGTAGACAAATTGCAAGAGTCATTAGTTGAGGAATATGATGCCCAAGCTTTGAAGTCTTGAGTAAACTCAAAGGCAGTTGCAGAAATAAAGTGAAAGGAGCAAATTAATTGCTCAGAGTACATTTCAGATGTAAGTGGCTTTCTAAACACTGTGTTTTCTGTTCTTCCTATAATTGTTTTTCTTTTTTCTTTTTTAACATTCCAAACTAGGATGGAAATTTGAAAGCAGTTTTTCTTCATAACATTTTTCTGTCTCCATCCAAACCCCAGTCCTTAGAAAAAATATCTCTTCCGTGTTATTGAACATGACAAACTCCTCATGTTTGTCCTTGAAGGAAACTGACAGTGAAAAAAATTAAATGGAAATGATTGAAACCCAATAATCAGATTAAACTGCTGTCCTAGAAGATAGAAAATCGTTTTCAGAATTCTTTCCAAACCACTGATCTTCTTCGTCTTCTTTTCAAATTCTCCTCTGTCGGAAGATTTATTTCAAGCTGTAATGAATAACTTGGAGGTGTTTTCCAGGTCACTTCTAAAAAGTGGTCATTTTTTGAAATTTAGATCTTAAACTTATACCCTACTATGCTTATATCCAGAAACAAATTTGACATTGTATGATTTATATGCTGTAATTATTTCTTTATAAATCTTTAGTTAGATTAAATCATAAAATAGACGTTGAGAATTTGATTTTAAACAGTTAAGTTCTGTGTACACAGAATATTTTTGGCCCTGACTTGTCCGTCACTTTTTGACATCTGCCGTAACTAATTGGTTTACTGTTCCTACGAAATGATCAAGCTCTTCCTAACACACAAATAAGCTCCTTAAGGCGAGAATCTGTGTTCATCTGTGTGACCTCTGCAGCTCATTATGTACACATAGGTTGTCAATAAATATCTATTTAATTATTTTCTGTTACAACTCTTAGAGATGTACAGGCCAGAAATCAGATTCTAGGCCTTCTGCTTATTCAGCATCTTAAATTAGACAAATTCATTTTCTTTTCTGTAAGATAGGAATTAAAAAAGTACAGTGCTGGTAGAGTTAGTATGAAAAGTGAATGAGATAGTATATATAAAGTAGGTCACATGGTGTGACGTCACTCCAGTACTCAATTGAAGTTAGCTATTAATAAATGAGAGAAAGAGGGTATAACATTTTTCATGATCACGTGTACATTATAATGGCAAGCTGTTAAAAACAACCTAAATATGCATCTAGAGGAGATTAGCTGAAAAAGTCATGCTGCACAGCAGGTGAGCGGTAGGTGAGTAGGCAAATCTTCCTCTGTGTTTACAGCCGCTCCTCACTGCTGGTGTCCCCACCTGAGTTCCCCCTTCTGTCACATCAGCTGAGGCATCAGGTTTTCACAAAAGCATGAACCCAGCTGTAAACTGGCATGGAAGGGATTTAGAGCACATGTCCTCTGTGAGCATCTAGTCCCCTCGCCCCCACCCCATCATCCTGGCTATGGAAAAACTGTCTTCCATGAAACTGGTCCCTGGTGCCAGAAAAGTTGTGGACTGCTGATATATCTTATCATTACTGTACTATTCCTACTAGATAATCTATTCTTGTATTTCAACGTAAATTAACATTTATACAGTGAAAGATGACAACGACGGCCTGTGTTTTCTTTAAACATCTGCTTTCTCTCTGGACTGTATTATCCATAATGGCATGATTTTAAGGTGTTGATGAGTAGGGGATACAGGGAATATGCTGTCACGGGGCCAATGTCCGAGAGCAATTAGGAATCGCACTTTGTGTTTTCTCTAATCTGGGCAGCACACTGACAAGTGACTGCTTAGAGATAATTTCAGGAGAATGTTACTTACTTTTACTGATTTTTAAAGGATAAATTAGCTTTTGTTTTTACTTAAGAATAGTATAAACTTGGAGCTACACAGCAAAAATGGTTTGCTTAAGCAACCATTTACTTTATACTTGAGTTCATACTTGAGGCTTGTTAGAGAATTATAAATAAATTCTCTCTGTTTGGCCTAGAAAAGTATTCTAATAAAAAAATATTTCTAGGATGGCACCCGTGGCCCAGTGAGTAGGGCACCAGCCCCATATACCAAGGGTGGCAGGTCTGAACCCAGCCCTGGCCAAACTGCAGCAACAAGTAACTAGGAGTTGTGGCAGGTGCCTGTAGTTCCAGCTGCTCAGGAGGCTGAGGCAAGAGAATTGCCTAAGCTCAGGAGTTGGATGTTGCTGTGAGCTGTGACACCATGGCATTCTACTAAGAGTGATAAAGTGAGATTCTGTCTCTAAAAAAAAAAGAAAGAAAGAAAATATTTCTAAGGTGGCACCCATAGTTCACTGGGTCGGGTGCTGGCCAAGTACACTAAGGCTGGGGGGTTCGAACTGGGCCTCAGCCAGTTAAACAATAATGACAACTGCAACAAAAAAAATAGCTAGGTATCGTGGTGAGCACCTTTACTCCCAGGTACTTGGTATGCTAAGGCAGGAGAATTGCTTAAGCCAAAGATTTTGAGGTTGCTGTAAGCTATGATGCTATAGCACTCTTTCCAGGGAGACAGCTTGAGACTTTGAGACAGAGTCTCACTCTGTTGCCCAGGCTAGAGTGCCGTGGCATCACAGCTCAGAGCTTATAGCAACCTCAAACTCTTGGGCTCAAGCGATTCTCTTACCTCAGCCTTATGAATAGCTGGGACTACAGGCACCCACCACAATGCCCAGATAATTTTTCTGTTTTCAGTAGAGCCCAGATCTAGCTCTTGCTTAGGATGGCCTAAAACTCCTGAGCTCAAACAATCTGCCTGCATGGGCCTCCCAGAGTACTGGGACTATAGGCCTGAGCCACCATGCCTGGCCAAATATTTCACTCTTGAAAGGGTAAGGGGAACCTTGCATGACACAGCATGAGAGAGAAACTTCATACTTTTATTTTCCAGGGACCTGAAGCAAAGTTTGTCTTAATAGACACAGGACTAGTCAGAACCATGTGACCAGCCAGCTTGCAGGGCTGGCTTAAACTCTAGGCTTACAGGATGTCAGACCTGAGTTATTCCCTATGGTAACCCACTTCATGACAAAAACAACACAAAAAGACAACAAAAGAAAGAAAGCACAACAACAACAAAACAAAGGATATTTCTGAGAGGAGATGGAATTAAATAATATGAATTTTCATACCACCAAGTACAAAAAAATAAACCAATATAAGATCGCTCATAAGATTAGTGACCCACAAAAACCTTTTCTCTCATTAATCTTAAGTTTGGAAAGGACAAGGATCCTTCACTATCTGCTCAACTGGAGCCCACAGAGAAAGGAAAATAGGGAGAAAAAAGGGAGAAGAAAATAGGGAAGAAGGAATTTTACCTTGTTGCCGGCTGATTAGAGTTCCGATTTTCCTCACTGTGGGCTTTCCAGAGAGCAGAGTGGCTTTGAGGTCCTACCAACTATGCAAACTGCAATGGTGAAAAGAAACTCACTCTTTCACCCAAAAGTTAGCTGAAAGACCAATTCGCACTCAGGGCAGAGAAAGATTTAATTACCATGCAAATGGGGGAGAATTGCAGAGTGATTACTCAATAGCTTAATGAGATCAGATATTTTTATACATGCCTTTCAGAGAGGAGGGGGAAAATTTGGAGTATAGGTAATTTTGTTCAGGGGTGACAAAATGGTGCTGGGGGAACAAACGGATGGGGGAAAGAGACTGACTTGTAAATTTACTTGAGAGACAGAAATGATGTTTCCCATGATTTGTGCCAGGTCTGGTTGTATTCTTGATCTGCTTCCTGCAATAATATATCAAGATAACAGGGAGAGCAAGGGAAGTCAATTGCCCTCTTTAATCCTTTTATTTATCAGTCTGGTTTACACAGACGGGGGCGGGGCGGGGGGGGGAGCCCTCTCCAATGCTTTTTTGATCTTAAAGGACCTATAATTCCAAATACTCTTCATTCCAAGCAGTCATACATGACAGTGAAATCTCCTGAGCTCTTTCATTCCTATGAACAAAATTAATCTTATAATAGAGTCCTTTTATGTTAGGCCTGAGAACTAGTGTTGCTTATCAAAAATGAATGGAAAAAACAGGTTCAATATGACTAATGAAGTGTTCCTTAATTGTGGGTTTCTGCATGTAAATGGAAGCTGCTTTTCCTACACATCAAAGACTTGGCATTCATCTTTACAAATAGAGCATATTAAATGAATCATCACATGTAGGAAACAATTTACTTGCTCCTGGAGGTAGTCTAATCAATTTGTGCTGATTAAAAACATTACAGGGGTAATGACTGAGAGTGAGCTAACACAAAGTTGTTTGTCTGAAATTCTCTGCTGGTTTACGAGAGTAACATTGATTGGTGATTGGCTATGTATTGTTAAATACAGTGTGCAGGTTATGGTGTCCAATATGGCGTTATTGGATTAATGGATAACTACTTATGGCAACAGCAAGTAGTTTTAAGAGATGTAAAGGGGGAAGGTAGGATAGGAGTGCTGTCTCATTTTAACCTCCCTGGGCCTGATAATTTAAAAGGACTTGCATTCTTCAGACAAAAGTTCTCAACTCATAGTTAGCAAAACCATATTTGTCTTCGGTAATATTTAATGAACTATGTATGCATATAAATACACAAATCCTAAGGGTACAACTTAATGAATTTCCACAAAGTGAGCACACCTGCCAAGACTAAAAAAAAGAACTCTGATTTCAGAAGCCCCCATCTCCCACCCAATCATTACCCACTTCCTACCTCCCAGAGGTGGCCACTATCTCTAACAGCATAGTTCAGTTTTACCTAGATTAGAATTCTATATTAATTGAATCATACAGTGTGTATTTATATGACTTTGGTATTCTGTATAAAAATTTATCATAAACCCACCAACTTGATACACGTGCAACACAAATATATTATCTTGTATTTTCTGTGGGGGCAGGAGTCTGGCATGTCATGACTAAATTCTCTGCTCAGGGTCTCACAGGACTGAAATGTGTCTAGAATCATAGGTTCTGAGACTGGCCCACATCCAGATTAAAGAAGTGCTCCAGGAGCCCATAGAGCTGTGCCTGAAATAAGAGTATTCATTTTAGGTCAAATCTATTATTAGGTTTAGCATAACTTTTAGAATGGTAGTAGAGCAGCCATTTTTATAGACCATTATGTACATACATTTATATGTACACACACACACTTACAGGATAAAAGTCCTAAAAAACTTTGAAGTTGACCAAAAATACTTTCATACCCTTTTGTGTTTTCTCATATTTTCATTGTCCTCGTGATATTTGATGACCCAATAACTTATGGGGTAACAGATAACGGTGCAAAGATTCTTCCTCAAAGAAATATAAATTTGTTGTTAGGTAAAATGAACTTGATTATTGTTTGTGAATAGATTCACTGTGTGTATATATGTAATGCACATTTCTTACCTGCCTGTACATGTAAGGTTCTTTGAATTTTTCTTCAAAACTGGTTGTGGCATCTTGCTAACTTCGTCATCAGTTAAGAATTAGAAAAATTTTTGACCTGTGCACTTTACATTTGCATAAATTATAATTTTACTTTTTAAAACAATCTATTCTTTAACATACTTTGTAATATTTTGATTATTGTGCATCCTATATATACCTATTTTATAAAAGCTAGACCATATTTACTATTTCAATAGATTCAACCATTTCTGGGTATTTCGGTTTTAAGATATATTTTAGCCATTTCTATGATTTATCGGATCCTGAGTCCCTGGTCCGAAATGGAACTGATGCTTCTGTTACTACTCCAATGAACAGTGGAGTCTGTTTTATTAGGTCCATCCATAATGCAGCAAGAACGTACATTCAGCCATTATCATGGGATTCCCTAAGTCTTTGTAATAATTTCCCAGTACTTTTTGGATAATACCCGAGCGGTTTACCTGGCCCCATTAGTCCTCTTCTCAAAGTTTCCCACACTGTAGAAACGCGGGTCTTTTTCAGTCTCTCAAACTCAACACGTACATTCCTCAGTTCAGAACCTTTGCACGTCCTCTTGAGTCTGCCTGGAGAAACTGTCTCTACTACCTGCAACCCTCCACTTCCCTTCCCTTATCTTACCTGTGCTTCCTTTTGTTTCCTTTCTCTTCTGTTTCTTTCCTTCCCATCTGCCTCTTCATTCATTCCTATTCCACTTGCAGATTGATTTCAACTCCATTTTCTCCCCCTCAGTCAATTTCTTCAAATCTATCTCCAGAATGGAATAAATCAGGTCTGTTTGCATAATAAGCACCAGATTTTCTTGTCTCTTAGCATTTTGTTGGTAATTAGGTATTCAAATTTTTGCTAATTTAACTGATATTTTTAGTAAGGTCTGGGACTGTTTTCCTCATTTGTGTGAAAAAAAAAATACAAACCCTGACCGATAGTGTGTGCTCAGTAAATACTCAGCCCCATCGGCACCTCACTGCTCTGTGTGCTATCAGGCTGAACATATGAAATTGCCATTTTTCAACCACTTTTATGAGTTAATAATGACAATTTCTAAAGTTGTAACCAAACAACAAGATCTTTCTAGACATAGCTCTCTCAGAGAGTGTGCAAATGAATCTTGGAAGCAACGTCTCCATTCAAGTGCTGTACAGCACTGATTAAGAATGATTGGACAAGAGATATCTCCAGTTTTTTTTTTTAAATCAATATTTTATAGTTTTCATTGTAGATCTATTTCATTTCTTTGGTTAAGTTTATTCTTAAGTTGTTTTTCTTTGTTGTTGTTGTTGTAGCTATTGTAAACAGGATTGCTTTCTTGGTTTCTTATTTATTTATTTATTTATTTTTAGAGACAAGAGTCTCACTTTGTCACCCTCGGTAGAGTGCCATTGCGTCACAGCTCACAGCAACCTCCAGCTCTTGGGCTTGGGTGATTCTCTTGCCTCAGCCTTCCAAGTAGCTGGGACTACAGGTGTCCACCCAATGCCTGGCTATTTTTTTGTTGTTGTTGCAGTTTGGCCAGGGCTAGGTTTGAACCTGCCACTCTTGGTATATGGGCTGGCACCCTACTCATTGAGCCACAGATGCCACCTGTTTGATTTCTTTTTTAGATTACTTGCTGTTGGCATATAGAGATGCTATTTATTTTTGTATGTTGGTTTTGTACCCTGCAACTTTATTGAATTTGCTTATCAGTCCTAATAGTTTTTTGATGGACTCCTTAGATTTTTCTAAATATAAGATAATATAGTCTACAAACAAGGATAATTTGACTCTCTCCTCTCCAGTGTAAATGTCCTTTATTTCTTTCTCTCTCTTTTTTTTTATTAAATGATAGCTATGTACATTAATGCAATCATGGGGTACAGTGTGGTGTTTTCATATACAACTTGAAATATTTTCATCAAACTGGTTAGCATAGCCTTTATGTCATTTTCTTAGTTATTGTGTTAAGACGGTTATATTCTATTTTTAGAAAGATTCACTTGTACCCTTGAAAGATAAACCAGGCTCAGCACCTGTGGCTCAAG
>CAUYTI010095549.1:0-65574 GCA_963575145.1 Galago senegalensis | reverse complement strand
CATGTAGCCTCTTTTAACTCCCAGCTCCTGTAGTGTAGACATCTCCTCCAGCATCTGGCTCCTGCAGTGAGCCTAGCTTTCCTAGCGCCTAGCCTCTGTGGTGTGTAAGTTCAGGTGTGTAAGTCTTCACAAACAAAAGACTTTCTCCAGCCTCACTCTCTTCCATGTGGCTAGATTCTGGGGTTCACAGATAGGTTTCTGTGATAGGCAGCTTCCTCAAGGCCATCTCCAGCAGGGCAGGCAGCTCCGCTGGTACCAGGCTCCTGCAGCACATGCGTGAACAGCTTCTTTAGTGCCTGGCTGCTGCAGTGACTAGTGGCCAACAGTACCCATGAACCAGTAATTCCTCTGACTCTCCCTTCAGCAATATCATGGTGAGAGATGCCTCACCATGAGCAGTTTCCTCCAGCTCTCTGGAGAGCATACCTCTGGCATCCAGAGGCTGCATTTCCAGGTTCTGCAGGTGTGGAAACAGCGTGAGCTCTCTGCCAGCCAGCGAGACATGGCCACACCCTTTCCAACATGGTCTGTATCTCGGCCCTAGGGGAGCCTCTTTCTTTGGTGAAATGGAATCTGGACTCAGTGCATACCTGGCAGGTAGCGGCTGAATTCCTGTACTATTAGAGCTCTCTTTATTTCCAGTTACCCAATTCCTTATTACTGCAACCTCCTGTTACAGTTAATTCTTTATATTACTCTTCCCATGTCTCAATTACTGTGCGATTTCTCTGTCTCCTGATTGGGCCTGGACTGATGTGGGAACCATATTACAAGCTATGACAGAGATCTAACAAACTGAATTAGGCAAGTGAAACTTGTTCATTAAGGCAAGTTAGCCCAGCATCTTCATTTGCACATAAGACTGAGATTCCCACAGTCTCCGTTAGGGCTTTGCGTTTCCTGGACACGCTGGGGGGGGGTGGGGGGACTCTAGCCTCGTCTCTGAGTCTGACCACCTTGACCACCAAACTCTTTCTTATGCACTGTGAATAATGTAAGGTCATGGTCAGGTTCTCTCAGCCTCTCTGAGAACAGAGTTAATTCTTATTTCTGCTGTACTTGATTTTGTGTTTAATTTTCTTTATCTCTCTGAGTCCTCAGCTTGTATGCCCTACACCTCTCACTTGGGCCAAAATCACATACACATTAGTCAAGCAACATTTTAAAAGTCAATGTTCCCTTAAAGATATAATTACCCCCTTTCATTTCTAATCAGCTTATTAATCTATGAAAACTATGTATTGAATTTTGGGAGGTGTGTGAAGTACATACAGAAAACACAAGGGCAAAATTTTTGATACATACTTCTGTTAAAATAAGAATCATACATAAGAAATTTTAAATTTCTTTCTGAGAACTAGCACAGCAAATATAAACCATTTTATTGAGTTAAAAAAACTAACATATATTTTATTAATACATATAGGGCAGAAACATTTATTGAAATATTATTTATTCCTCATTTGAGGAATTATTAGAGAAAGTAGATAATGGTTTGTTTATTTTTTTATCTATACTCTTCTCTGCACTGATCACTGATGTGAGAATTTTATACCAATACGGTCAAGGTGATTATATTGACCAGGTCGTGTCTAACACTAGGATAGAGCTGCAGACATCTAGAAGCTTTTATTTGAGAGAGACACAGAAAGAGGTTTAAATGGAAAACAAAGTTATCTTAAAGCTACACCAGGTCTAATCCATAGGGTCTGGGCTCCCTGTAAGGTTCACTTCCCGCTCAGGCCTTGCTGTCTCCTGACCTCTAATTTGCTAGAATCTCAGATCGTAACTACATATCGCAGCCCTCAGCGTAGCTATGAGGTTCCGAATGTCGTGTTTATGCTGCCGTCACCACCTCTCGGAATCTTTTCCTGGCCTCTTGCTCAGAATCCCAGGTTTTAGATTACATTTAAAATTGCAGGCTAATATGCATGAATTATGGCTTTTGTAAGTTGGAGGAAGTGTCTAAGATATTCCATTCCTAATGTCTTATTTTACAGATGGGGAAACTAAGGCCTAGAAGAAAAGGAACTGTATTCTGGGTGGTCCAGTGGGAAGATCTCACGTCATCACTGAAGCCTCCTGATGCCCACAGTCTGAGCTCATGTGGGCAACAAGGGTGGGTCTTATTCCTACCAGAGAGTTGCCTCCATGAAAATGGGGATCTGCAAAGCTACAGCTGAGGAAGGCGGGTGAGCTGGGGTGTCAGAGCTGTGCACATTCCACTGACAACAGCTGTTTCTACCCAGTTCAGGAATGTTCACCCATATTTGTCATATTCATTCTGATAAAAACAACACTGAATTCTGAGCGTGTCTCTATATTTTTTAAGCAAAAGTTTGTTCTTTTTTTAAGCATTTCTTTTTGTCTGTCTGTTGGCTTCTTTGTATATTAAGACCCCCTTTTTTTTTTAAAGCAGCTGTTGCTCACTTCTCTTTGCAAACCATCTGGCAATTTCATTTTCCAGTGACATCCAACAAAAAGGAAACAGTAAATACTGTAACAGGAACAAAGGTAAAAATAGGTCATCTCATCAAAGAGAGAACTTATTTACACCCAGATTGGAGCTGTGTAAACATTATGCCCCAACAACATAATTAATAACAACATTCAGGAGAAGTTTCCATCTTTCATCTTATTTCTCATTAATTTGAAACTGAGTTAGGATTTAATGCATGAAAATAGACATCAGAATACGAGGAAAGCCTAGTTCATAATGAAGGGAATAAGCAGACTGCCAGATGGCTAAATCAAAACGTACAGTGGGGGCATGAGCAAAAACCAAGTCGTCATCTCCAAATGAAAAAGGATGAAAATTGTTTAGATTTTGTTATGATAGTAGAAAAGTTTGTATAGATATGCTAAAACGTTCTGGTTGAGATGCAATGTCTCTGCATAGTATTTAGCTTTAATTATTTTTAAATTTCAAAATAGTAAGGGTTGTGGGAATAACCAGAAAAAGAATCAAAATGTTTTCTGTCTCTTTAAAACCTCCCCCACTCCTGTGGGAGTTGAAACCTGCACCCCGGCCTCCAGCCGGTGGTGAGGAGGGGCAGGGTGATCCTTTGTGGTTAGTGCCTTAGGGGATACTCAAGGGAACTGTCCTCTGAAGCTGGGAGCATCTGAACGATCAACCCTAGTTAAACACCAATAGCCCGAACCTGAAGAACTCTGTGTTTCCATTTATGAAGATGATGACAGCATTTTAAGTTTTAAGACAGGAATCTCCATCCTCCTCATTTGTAGAAAAACCAATACGAGGGCTGTCTGCAAAATATTCAGCTACGTGTTTCTCTGGTTTTCGTAGAGCATGGCTGGATACTTTCTGGACAGCCCTCACAGATGTATCTGCATGTGCACAACATGAACATCTATGCTTTTAAATCTTATTTATCTAAATGAAGAGCTCCAGGAGAATGAAATGTATAATTAGCATATTACCCATCAACTCCACTGCTAGGTATACATGCAGGAGAAATAACTTAGGACACACAGAAACTTGTACATGGATGTTCACAGCAGTGACAGTCACAGTGGCTAAAAGAAAGTGGCATCTCAGATGTCCTGCACTGAGCCACGGATAAACAGAACCTGGCATGTCTGTACAATGGAATATTATTTGGCCATAGAAAGAAATGGAAACTCATGTATATTACAACGTGGGTGTACCGTGAAAACATTATTCTAAGTGAAAGAAGTGAGTCAGGAAGGCCACACATTACGTAGTTCCATTCTTGTAAAAGTCTGGAGTAGGGAAATCTACAGAGACAAAGCATGAATTTGTGGTTGCTTCAGGCAGAGGCGTGATGGCGTGCAGGGCGTGATACTATAGGTGCAGGGCTTCCTTTAAGGTATTGCGAATGTTGTAACATTAACTGTGGTGATGACTTCATATATTTGTGAATATACTAAAAATAATTGATGGGATTGTACACTTTAAAAAGTGGAATTGCACCAGCTGTGAATGTTATCTCCATAAAGCTATTTTTATAAAGCTTCTAGTAGGGCAGAGACTATATTCCGTACCATTTTGTATTCCTTCTCTATGGCTATTTTGTAAATAGCAAATGATTAATAATTATCTGAAAAGTTCACTGAAAGAAACGTCAGGTAGTCACCAAAGCAAATGAAAAGAGCAAGTGAAGTTTCAGCACAAAAGAAAGTTTATTAACAACCTGTATGACAAGCTGGGCCCCGTCCTAGTGACTGCAGACCCCATGGAAAGTGTGGTTTTAGGTTTTTATACACAACTTTGAGGAGTGTCAGCTGCTTCTTGGAAGTCTCTCAGGGTCTCTTTGTTTATTTGGTTTGTTTTTGAGGCAGAGTCTCCCTTGGTTGCCTTGGATAGAGTTCCTGGTGCCATAGTTCACAGTAACCTCAAACTCTTAGGCTCAAGCAATCCTTTTCTCTCAGCCTCCCAAGAAGCTGGGACTACAGGCGCCATCACAATGCCTGGCTATTTTTAGAGAGGAGGTTTTTCTCTGGCTCAGGCTAGTCTCCAACCTGTGAGCTCAGGCAATCCACCCACCTCGGCCTCCTAAGCGCTAGGATTACAGGCATGAGCCACCATGCCTGGCCCCTCCCAGGTTCTTAATTAACTCTGTTCTCAAAACAACCTACCTGCAAGGTCCTAATCAGCCTCATTCTGATCATAGGCCAGGTCCATCTGACCCAAACCAATCCAAAATCCATCATCCACCCTGCTCATGTTCAGCTACCTGCCTGGCAGGAAGGGCTGACAAAATCCTTTTCCTAGGTCTGGCCTAACCTCACTGCACTCCCCGATAAGCCTGTTAGATATGCCGTTCTCAGTCTGATCTCATACCTGCTGAATCAGAGTCTTATTTTAACGGGATCTAGGGTGGTTCCTATGCACATTGAAGTTTGGGGAACACTGCACAGTCGTGTGAACTGTGGTGTCTTCTGGGTGTCGAATGCACTAAACTTTTACACAGCTATTTCACTGTTCCATGCCTTTGGGCTTTCTGAGGGACTAAATCTGCTACTTTTAATAAATGCAGAGTCTAACAAATTACAATCAACCCACTTTCCTCACTTGCAGTTCTAATGTGTTTTCCAGGGCTCAGTGGAGCCTCCAAAATTTAATGATTATTTAAAGTATAATAAATTACATACAAATAAATTGATGACTTATGCAGGTCCTCAAGTGGCTTGAATTTCACAGAACTGCCATCTTTTATAACCCATTATTTAAGCACAAAAGTCATCAGTTCACTCATTGAAAGGTACGTAGCTTAAAAGTACATAACAACAGTTTTAAATCAACTTATTTTTTCACCATTGAAAAGCAATTTATAATCAATTTTTTTCTTGCTATTGTCAATATTTTTTGATGAATTAGCCTAGGGGTCATCTTGGTCATGTTAAAAAAAAAAAACATATTAAATGTACATAAAGCCAAGAAAGCAAAATGTGTTTGCAAGCTGGGTCAGAGTGGTTTGTGGTATTATTGGGAATGTCGTAAAGTTTGAAGAATCCCACTTTTGAAGGCTTACCAGGCCAGCAAACTTTATAATTTAGAAACTTTCATTTAATACAGCCCCAAACAGCCACATAAAATACTTTCCTTTTGATGATTACCCTTGTCTCTCCTCTGCCCGACCCCCTCCCTGACCAGAGAAACCAGGGGCATCTTCATCCTGCTGTTCTCCATCCCAACCCTGAAACGGGGCCCCCCAGGACCCAGTGACAAGCTGAGGCCACCCAAGGCTAACGCCCCTCCATGTCACAGGTGCGCTCCCAGCCAGTGGCTGACCTCCAACAATGGGCAGTGCCTGCAGCATTGCCAGGGGCTACTACTAGTTATTTCCAGATTTTAATAAAACTATCTTCTTTCCCCAGCCTGCAAGACAGACTAAGAATAACATCATATTTGGATGACAGTAATTAGCTCATGATCAACTACTCTGAGTATTTGGTAGACAATCACAGACTATGCTTTTATACAGTGCCAGAGGTCTACTATCTCCCCTGTTAGAATGAGAACAACTCTTTCTAGAAAAACTCCCCAGATTCTTTAAATAGATCTTTCCTATGTTTGAAAAATGTGAAATATACAGATGTTTATGTTTGTAGTAGATAAAGCAATCTCTATATTTATAACATTTACCATTAGAAATATACTGTTTAAAAGGAGGCACTTGTATAGAAGATATAAAGGTAAAATACAAATACATATGCATACTTTGCGCAGCTGGTAATGCATGTGGAATGGCTCCATCAGATGTGTCCACTGGGACAAATCAAAGGATCAATATTATTTTATTTTGGCATTAACTATATTCAAGGAAGTGCTCTGCTAAGGAATTAAGAAGAAGGAATAATAAAAAACAGAAACGTAAACTTATGATCTAAGGTACATACTTTTTGTTTTTAGAAATGAGTAGGCTGTTTTTCTTTCTATGAGATCCAGTGCTGAGGGTGACTGGTCTTCAAAAGTTCACTGACAATACAGACATGGCAAAGCCAATAGCAGTGAAATAGGAGGGCAATTTAGCTGACTTGTTTCCTGATCCAAAATCAGGAATTGATTTCTTATTGAGAGAAAAGTGTCTCTATTGTCTAGAAAGCAAAGGAATTTCTTATAGAAAGAAAATTTAAAAACTAGTTGTCCGTGCCTGCTTTTATGATAGTCTTAGAAAAGGATATGGGTCTTGACGGGCAGGAACCAAACTTCTATATTTAAAAGTCTAAAAAGACCATTCTTTAGAATACTGATCCTTCCACAATCAAATAGATAGATATTTGTGAGGTAAACATGTATTGGAGGGATCTAAGAATAGATGTTATAGTTGAGAAATTGTCCTTGGGAAAAAACACAATAATCTTTCAAAAAGATCAGTTCATTTTTAAGACAAACAGAGAAATTAAAAATAATTTCTGTTTCAATGAAACAGAAAGTTTTAAGCTCAAAAATATAAAAGGTATGTTATATTTCCCGATACATGCTAACATGCTAGGACCCTGAGCCACGTGTTGGGAAGGCCCCTTGCTAGTCGCCACACCTGGACGCCTGGCGCTTCTCTCCCACTGCTCTTGCTGGGGCAGGTGCTGCTGAGGACCAGGCTGCCTGGGCTAATTTTTGTCCTGGTATGTTAGCAACAAGAAGCCTTTGAGAGTGATGTCTTGCTTGTCAGGCACAGACTTGTAAGACCTATTTTTTTTCTAGTTTCCCCCTCTTGGTGCTACCTCTCTGTGGAAGCTATAACGGTCCTAAATCTTCATGTCTCTAGTGAAATCTGGAGAAGGAGCCAGCTCATCCTGAGGAATTTGCTTCTGTTACGGTCTCATCCACCTCCCTCCCCTCTTGTATACGTATTAGCTGAAAGCTGCAATGTTGAAATGACTACTCAGAATTATTAGGGGGAAATGATGGCCTTTATTTAAAAGATTGGATTTCTACTTTTACAGCAGAATTTTGGATTTGAATTACATGTTATTTTTTTCGTAGACCAAAAAGACACATGTATTTAAGAATCTCCTTGCAGTTTCTGTAAAGAGTGTCTTGGGTGTGACAGTGGCAGTTCTGTTGTGAAAATCTCATGTGCCTTCCAGAGTCACTGAAGCAGGAAGAGAACAGGGGAGCCAGCAGGACAAGTCCTCCCGGGAAGAACGCCACTGAGGAATTGTAATTAAAGAAACGAAAGAAAGGCTGTTCAGTGCCGGGACTGCATGATTAGTGCCTGTCCCTGTCCTTGCAGCCCATTTTAACGCAGCAGAGGTTCCCTCCTCCTCTTAACTCTCAGCACTTTCCCTGTACCTGCCCTGTACACCTGCTACCTCACACTACAGCTGTCTGGGTGTCCATCTGATTTCCTTTACCGAACTGGAAGCTCCTTGGAGAGACAAAGATAATTTTGCACATTTTTAAAATCTTCAACAAGAACTAGCATAGAATGAAATAAAAAAAAAGATATAAAATAAATAAAATTTCCTAAGCACCTACTACACACCGGGAAAGTGTTAAGTGCTGCTATTTCCAGGATTCAACCATGAAGTCACATTGCCTGCCTGACTTCTGAATTAACTGAGATCTAATCCAACATAGGCAGATGGACACAAAATATCAGTTTTACTTTTGTTAAAATTGAAACTGGATAACAGAATTTCACAGTGCAGCCACAAAGTCAAGAAGGTGCCTCCTAAAAACATTTGCAGAATTAGGCAAACACTCCCCAGGGCACAGGTGCACTGGAGAGCTTCTGTCTGCCCCATGTGGGGTCCTGCCCTGCTTAAACCAGCCCTGAGACAGAACAGATGGGAAGAGACACTTCCTGCATGAATTTGCAGGTCCTAAAGAAAAAACAGGAGTGTGGGATGAAGTCACGCTCAATTTCTTTCCCCAAACTTACCAGTGAAGTAATTTACCCCTCCCCCCGACCTTGGGAAGAAGGGTCTGAGCGAGGGGATAGTCAGATGTCAGGAATCTTAGACCAATGAACACTCACCTGCTGGGGAAGCAGCAGGGGAGGACGTTTTCCCACCACCAAACTGCTTTCTTGCAGCATCTCATTAATCTTTCAACCTCTATTATGTTACTATCATTTTTATAGATGAAGAAAGGAACGTCCATGGATATTAAGTAACTTGCCCTAAGTCTCACAGCTAGCAAATGCCAGAGTTAATATTTGCACCCAGAGACCCATTTGATGTGGTGCATAGCCGGCAGATCAGATCCATGTTTGGAGAACGGATGTGTGAATGAGAAAAAAGAAGACTTTTTATACATTTATATATCAAGTATGGTAAATCCCAAGAATTTCAAATGCTCTATGAATGCTGGTTGGGCTCAGTGGCTCATGCCTGTAATCCCAGTACTTCTGGAAGTTAAGGTAGGAGGATCACTTGAGGCCAGGAGTTCAAGGCCAGCCTGGGCAACATAGTGGCACCAACTCTAAAAACATAGCAAACTTAGCCAAGGGTTATTGTGCATGTCTATAGTCCCAGCTACTTAGGTGGCTGAGGCAGGAGGACCACTAGGAGCCCAGGAGTTCAAGGCTGCAGTGAGCTACACAAGGATCACACCACTGTACTCCAGCCTGGGCAGCAGAGTGAGATGCTGTCTCTAAATAAATAAATCAAACCACAATGAATTCTGTAGTGTAAATGCACCAGGATAAGTCCAAAACAGACAACTCTGTCTCCAGTATGCATGGGTGACCATGTAGAAATCTCCAATTGGTCTCCTTTTCCAGGCATGCTGACAGTCTGCCAACTCCAGGCAGGTGTCTGTGGCTGCACACCACCAGCGGAGAGATCCAAGGGACTTTTATACAATACTTGACTAGTAACTCTGCCAGGCTTCAGGCTACATTACAAGCCCACAGTGATCAAAACAGCATGGTGCTGGCCCCAAAATGGAGACATACACACATGGAAGGAGTAGAAAACCAAGAGAGGAAACCAGTCTCTACTTGCCATCAGATCTGGGATAAACAAAATAAAAGCATACAGTGAGAATGGCCCACAGGGCAAAGTCCCAAAGCTGCAGATGCTGGCGTGGATGTGGAGAGAGGGAAACACTTTTACACAGCTGGTGGGACGCAAACGAATACAGGCTCTTTGTAAAGAAGTAAGGAGAATTCCCAAAGAACTCAAATTAGACCTCCCATTGATCCTGCAATCCCATTACTAGGCATCTACCAAGAAGGAAAAAAGTCGTCTTATGATAAAGACATATTCAACAGATAGTTTATCACAGCTCAACTTACAATTGCCAAGCAGTGGAAACAACCTAAATGCCCACCGACCCAGGAATGGATTAACAAGCTGTGGTTACATGGACACCATGGAATGAATACAACTCAGCCATTAAAAAGATGGAGACTTTACATCTTTTGATTAATCAGGATGGAGGAGGAACACATTCTTCTTAGTAAATTATCACAAGAACGGGAAAGCAAGAATCCAGTGTGCTCAGTTCTAATATGAAGCCAGTAGACGATCTAGTACACACCCACATAAGAGAAAAACTCAAATCAGTCAAAGGTGGAGGCAGGAGTGTGGGGGGCGGGCGTGCCGGGGGAGGGACTCGTGAGCTCCCCCTACAGGCACAATGTAGGGTGGCGGCACAACCCCTGGGTGCGGGACACAGCTACAGGAGGGACTCTGACTCTGCCTAACAAATGCAAACACTGTAACCTAGTTGTTCATACCCTCACATTAATATGAAATAAAAAATAAAAATATAAAAAGATAAAGAAAAATACATGACTATTAAGAAAAGAAACACAGAGGAGTGGATAAGCCTTCATAATGGTTTCAGGTTATTTTTATGAACTCAGAAACAAATACACATGTGTACGCGTGTGTGTGTATAAATATATGTGTACACACACTTTCTTCTTCAAGTGCCCACAGCCTGCACATGGCATGATGCTTTTGCTAAGCTGAGGAAGTGTCATCAACTCCTGTAGGTGTAGGAAGAGCTGCTGGACAGGAGGATGCTGGTTAGTTAAGACTCTGCACCACAAAGAAAATAAACAGGCTTCAACTTCAGAAGGAGCAATTCAGATGATGCACAGGGAGGCTTTCCCAAGAGCAGGCTTTCCCTAGGAGGATGAGCAGCCCAGTTCAGCTGCTGCACTGTGTGGAGACACAGAGCAGCCTGTGTGAACCCATGAAGGAAATAAGATAATTAGTGCACTCTCATGTAAAATATCACACAACGCTTGTGTGTCCAAGACGGTGAACAAGACTCAGAGAGAAGGAACTGAATTTGTCCCACTCTGCTGTTCTCAAATTACCCAACGCGTGTCGAGCACATGTAGTCACCCAATAAACGTTTATCGACCAGACTGGTTAATTAGTTGAGAAGAATAACAAAAGAAAAAGGGGACCAGGACTCTGTTCCTAGATTTACAAATAGACTGTCTATGGCTTGGAGAAAATCAGTCCCTCCAAGTCTCAATTTCCCTCCTCTGTTGACAGTGCCCTCCATGAGGCGAGAGCCTTTGGCCCCCGTGGCACCGTGACCCCCAGTTCTGATTAACCCACTCTGTCACTGGTTCATGCTGCCTGTCAACTGCATCCCGGGGAAAGACAGCGGATAACAATCAAAAACGCCTGGGCTCTTGTGTCACTGTGTGACCAACTAGCATATGAACTTGTCCAGATCATTTAATTTCCCTGGATTCTATCTCCAGAAGTCTTTTTGTTAGCTTAGAATTTCTATAATTCCACTGTTGAGTTACATTCTCTATTTTTTCACATGTGTTTCCAGAAGAAAAAGAGCCTAAATATCATAAAAATTATTTTTAAACATTTTAACAATCAATCCATTAAGCAATATACCTCTATCAATGTATATGTTCATTTATTTCTCTCAAATGGAAGAATTTATCTCCAATGTCTAATAATTCTCAGGATGTTTGCAAGTTAACTTATAAGAATGTACAGTAATAATCACTTAATTTAGAATACTTTCTAGGTTCTGTGGATGACCACACTGGAACAGTCACATTAGTTTTGGTGCCTCACCAATGATTTAGACAAGTCTTACAAAGAAACTTCCAAGAGACTCAGAACGAAACCAAAAGTCTTCGATTTACTTTTCAGAAATAAAAACATGATTTGCCTTAGCCCTTTCTAATGTAACTTATTATGAACAAAAATTTACATCAAGACCTATGACAGCCATGTGGTTTACTAGCCAAATTTTAAGTGATGAAGTCGGCATGATTAGACTCTGTAGATAAGGAAATTAATAGACTGCATTCTGATTGTATGCGTGTATGAACCTACGTTAGAATGCATGGGTATTCATTCATTCAATAAGCACTTGTGGAATTCCACTAGGTGTCAGATAACTATGAGCTAGAGATGAAAACGTGATAAGGTATGGTCTTTTCCCAAGATATACTCCCAATCTAGTTCACAGCACAGACGTGTAAGTAAGTACAGGGATCTATGAGTCACTCCACACCAGAGGTGTGTACGTGAGTGGAAGACAGTGTAACTCAGGGCTTAGAAATAAGGAACAACAGATTGGCATACTACAAAGACCACAGATGTCGGATTCAGATATGGGAAAGAGAATGGCTACATGTGAAATAGCACAAGAAAAGAAAATAATTTAAAAATGAGTGCATACTGGGTTTCGTGCACACCGTCTGGGGGAAGGGCACAGTAACACGTATACCTTTGACTCAGTCTGTGCAAAATCCAAATATGTAAACAAAATATGAGCACACCCTAATATTATGAAATTTCAAACAAGAAATATTTAAAATAAAACCTTTTTGAGCAAACATTTTAAAATTAAAAAGACAAAAATGAGCATGGATGCAGAAAGGAACCGGCTGAACAATTAGACTCCTAAAAAGGCCAAGATAAGTTGTCGAAGAGGAGATAGAAGGTGTTGAAGGGGCAGGAGGAACAGGATGAGAGTGTCTACCATGCGTGTGTTCAGAATCAGAGGATGTCAGCGGAGTCCCGGCCTCCAACCACCAGACGTCAGCAGCCCCGACTCCCCTGAGTGTGAGAACCAGTAGTGTGTTCAGATAGGGCCAGATGTCACTGGGGGACAAAATCACCCCAGTTGAGAACCACTGCCACAAAGAACAAGGGAGAAACAAAAATTACTGGCCTATTTCACTCACAGTTGTGGACACAAAATTCTAAATAAAATGAGAGAAAATTGAATTTAATAGCAAAGAAAATGATAAAACCAGTTGGACTTTTTTTTTTCTGAAAGGCAAAGATGGTTGCATATCTAAATATCTACAAATATCATAACTCAGACTGGTAAATTAAAGAAGAAAAACCTTATTCCTTTTAATGAACATAACATTTAGATACATTTAGAAAACACACACACACACTATATACAGATATCCCCATGGCATCCAGCAACAGACACCTCTTTCCTCTTATCTGCTTCTTTAATCTACACCTCGTAAGAATCTATCACTATGAATCAGAAAACGTTCTTCAGGCTCAGGGTAACGCAGCTGACTACTCAGAAGCCTTCTTCACAGGGATATGCTTATTTAGAGAAAAAGTTAAGGAAGAGGATTAGCTAATGAGACCATTTACAAATGTTTCAATTCCACTTAGGGGCAGAGCCTAGATTTATTTTAATAATGCAACAAATGTCCACCAAAATGTTGATCTGTATTTTAAAAACCAATTCAAATAAGTTCAATTTATATTAATGCAAAGAAAAATTCTTAAACGACTGTTCAGTCCCATGGCTGTGGTGTTGCACACAATGGTCTTTGAAACCAACTGCCTTTCCTGTTACCAGCCAGGAAATAAACCCGAATGACTCATTCGTGCACTTACGTGAACTGAAGCTCTTGTTTGCAGTGCTTTAAAACGTACTGGACTCCAAAATGACTTCTATTTTTTTTTTTGTTTAGTTACGTATATAAGTAAGTCAAGATCATTATATATTCAATAACTGATAACTGAGCAAGTTGAATTTTTAGCATTACCATCTCTACCAAAGAGTTAAGGAAATTAAAATATACTAAGAGG
Source organism: Galago senegalensis (assembly GCA_963575145.1). Classification (NCBI taxonomy): domain Eukaryota; kingdom Metazoa; phylum Chordata; class Mammalia; order Primates; family Galagidae; genus Galago; species Galago senegalensis. Next base: position 52,074 of record CAUYTI010095549.1, on the reverse strand, counting down.
ACCAACACAGGAGAGACGGTTCTAGACTCCGCACCACCACTCCCAGCTGCCTCTTGTCAAGTCGGAAGTCACGTTACCTCCTTGTCCTCCTAATACTGCTCTTACTCTTATTCCATTTGGAACAAGAGGTCAATTAAATAAAACCATATAAATCATTTCTTTAAATATTTTGACATTTATATAAGCAACATGAGTAATGAACTTGGGATAAAATATGGGAAAAATGAATGTAAATGGACTCATGGATTTAAAGCTTAACATGACTTATCAGCCTAAGAACAACTATAAGAATAATAATAACAGTGTTATAACTGACACCTAATTGCTGTGCTAGGCACTTCTAATGTGTCCGTAATAATGACAGTGATGTGACAGTAAGAATAATACTCAGACAACCTGTCACACAGGGAGGGTCATGACAAACGATACTCTCATCACACAGACCGGTGCATCTCCCGTGCCAGGGTCTAACCTTTACTTTGGATGTAACGTGGCTCTTGACTCCTTTTTCTTCTATGATACTGAATTTATCCTGGGAACACCACTGCCAGACCATCACATCCAGAAACAGAGATCACTGCACTGGAATGAAAGAGACCTTGGGCAAATTTAGGGCTTGCTTTTGTGAATTACGCCCTTTTAGGCAGAGGACCGTGGCTGGGAAGAGCCTGTGTCAGGAAAGTCCAGGGACACTTGTCCTGGGCTGCTGCTCACTGCCCACCTGGAGCCCCCATTGCTGCGTGCACACGGCTCGCTGGAAGGGGCTGATAAAGAGAATCTGATAAATTCTCTGCTCTCCTCACTCCTACACCTGCCTCATCTTTGATCGTCCCAACCACAGACTCAGCCTTAGCCCCGGCACCTTTGGTGGAGACATATTTTATTTGTTTTGTTTTCTCTTACTAGTTTATTCACAAATATTCCATCAGGAACTGTACATTGTAGCGGGTGAAGAAGTACATTTTTTGTAAGGTCAATGGGAAAACCGAAAAAAAAATTTATGTTTTTGTTTGTTTTTACTGTGATCTTAAAGCAAAGAAATAAGCAAAAATAGTTGAATATGTAAAATTCTCAAGCATTTTAGTAGTACAGATAGAAAAACTCCAGACAGGACAGGAATGAAACTCATTTTTCTCATCTCCTGTCTCTCCTTTTGGAGACTGAGGGAGGGAACCGGTCTCTGTCCTCCAGCCCTTTCCCAGGACGAGCAGTAGCTGAGTTCATTCCCGAGAGGCAATTCACAGTTGTCATCTGAACGCCTCCTCTACTCCACCCGTATGCTAAGTGCTTTGGATGCATCATCATATTGAATTCTCACAACAAATTTTGGTTTAGGAACTCTCATTAATCTAAATTTTACAGATGAAGAAAATGTCTCAGCAAGATTAACTTGCCCATGGTTACACAGTGGGTAAGTGACAGAGCGAGGACTCAAACCTGTGTCTCTTGGAATGCACGTGATAGTGCCTTAGAATGCCATTTTACAAGTTTGCGCTCACACTTCAATCTTTGCCGCTAATCAGAGAGCTCCTTCAGGACAGAGTTTATTTCTCATTAATTTTTACATCCCTAGAGCATGAAATGACGCCCAATACCGAGCAGGGAGTCAACGATTGTCAAATGAATAAAATGATGAATTCATAAAGGTAGGAATTTTAAAAGGACACAGAAAATTGAAGTTTGTTCAAAATGATAATTCTACACCATGAATACTATTCCCATGGTTAGGCTGGTACCTCTCCATTCCTACTGTAGCAACTTATGAGTATTTTGTGATAAGCACCATTTTTTTTTTTTACTTTAGAATTATATAAAATGCTTTCAAAAATATGTACTTTACCCAGGGATTTAAATGAACGATTGAAATCCCATAATCAGAACACGACACAACCAAACCAGGGTATAATCATACGTTTCTCATAATAAGCTAGTCGAAGTGTTCTTAGGGTTACAATTTTGTAATCTAGACATGAGAGGAAGGTCTGTGCCCTTCACAACATTCAACACAGACGCTCCCACTGGCTCTGGATGAAAGACGAACGTTCTCTTTTACATCACATGGCTGTTCCGTCCCCTTATCAGTATGCAGACAGCCCTGACTGCCACCCTCACATCCTCTGCCATCCTCCTGCAGCTTCTGGCCAACTTGACGTTTGCAGAATTAACTGCCAACCGTATTGCAGCAGTGGTCCTGACAGACGCCATTGTCAGTGGCACACTCATTTATATCTGCAACTGAATAAACAGAATCAGCCTCCCGGTAGGAAACACACAGAAAAGAACCTGTGTCCAGTGGCTCTCCAAAAACAAACGATAGGGGGACCTCATTCTCTGACCTTGGATTAAACGAGGTAAAAGGATGCCTCATTTTTTTTTTTTTTTGAGAGCTAGTGCACTCTAATTTTGATGTGTACAAAGATGCACGTCATCACCTTTGGCATCTGAAATGTAAGGCTGAACAGTGAACTAAGGAGATTTCTAGCCTTATGGGTTTGCAGGCTTATGGTATGGAGTCAGAAATTTCACATCCAAGTCATCATTTGAGGGTGAGATTGGCAACGGAGAGGGAAACTATGAAGTTGGAGCACTAGGGCACCTCTTCATCTATTGAGTATGTTGTTATTGGCTTCTCAGTCAATAATGATTAAGCCCCCCATACATATCTGGCCTTGTATTAGCATGAGAAAGGTGCTGGCTGATTCGATGATCCTTACCTTGGGAAATGACAGTGGCTAGAAGAGAGGAAGGATGGAGAGGGCACGGAGGAGAATGAGGGCAGCAAAGGAGGGGAGAGGAAGGAAGACAGAGACAGAGAGAGGGAGACTAGGTTGCTTAGGACCAGCAGAAGCAGAGAGGATGGGTGTCTCCAAACTGCAGCCACAAGAACAGAACACAACCAGCACCAGAAGAGGAAGAAGTAACACCAGAGTGAGCCGAGGGGCATTTTGCTGGATGGAACTGACTTTGACCCCTGGCTACACAGCTGTTGAAACTGCTTCTGCTTGTTTTAAGTTAAATTTTCATTGAAGCCACACAGAGAGGAAAATATATAATTCTTAAGTATCCAGTTTGAAGAGGTTTTGAAAGTAGAAAATACCAAAGGAACTTCAATGCGATGCCAGAACATCACTAGTGCCTGGGAAGCATCCTGCCTCATGCAAGAGAACAACTACTGTGACCTTTAATCACTACTGGTTAGTTTTGTCTTTTTAAACTATGCTTAAGTAGAATTGTAGCAGGTGTCTTTTTTGTGAGCCTGGCTCCTTCTAGTCGGAATTCTGATCATGAGACATGCGGTGATGCTGTGTGTACCTGCTGTTCCTTCCTTCTCATTTTAGCGTGCTATTCTTTTCTTTGAATAAGCCCCAACCTTCATTCCACGGATAATGAGCATTTGAATATTTGTTTTGGCTTTTATGAAGAGTAAAGCCTTAAACATTCTCATACATGTCATCAGTGAACTTAGGTGACTCAGGTATTTATTTCTGTTGGGCGACACATTTGGGCCCTGATGCACAGGCGGGAGCTGCATGGGGCCCTGATAACATACAGGTTGATCTTCCCAGAAGCACAGCAGCCCTCCGGATTGGCAGGTTCTGTCTGTAGCAAACACAGAACCAAAATACAGTGTTTCCAGGATGGAAAACACACGTCTATGGAGGGCCAATTTGTCACAAAATGCACGGGAGTCCTGGAGTCAATCTTCCTTAGACACTGAGGACGGTGCACCTGGGACTGGAACTGCCAGGTCAAAAGAGCTGATATGTCCCCCTTTGGCAGTTAAGGCAAACAGTGTCCCCGAGAGGCTGTTCTAATTTATACTCCCATCAGTGGTGCATCAGGGACCAGATGCTGCTCATTCTTGCCAACAATTTGGGATATTCTGGTCTTTTTTTTTTTTTTTCCCTTTTAGCTCTTCTGGGAGTTGATAATAGCATCATGTTGAGATTTTAATTTACATTTTCCAGTGATGAATTAGGTTAACCATGTTTTCATGATATTAGCCATTTGGATAACATCTTGTCAAAATGCTGCTTCAAATATTTTTCCATTTGTCCAATCTTAAAACATTGGTTCTTTTACTTGTGGGTTCTCAAGTAGAATGTTAAACAGAAGTGGTGAAAATGGTCCCCCTTTTCTTGCTTCAGATCCTGGAAGGACAGTTGTTAACATTTCACCAGAGATACGACGTGTACTGCAGGGTGTGTGTGTGTGTGTGTGTGTGTGTGTGTGTGTGTGTGGTTTAGCAGATTAAAAAAGTTCCTTTCCACTCCTGGTTTCTTAGATATTTGTATCATAAATAGATTTTAAGTTTTATTTGCTGCTTTTTCTGATTCTGTAAGGATAATTAGGTGCTTTTTCTTATTAATTCTGTTAATAGGTTGAATACCATGATTGGTTTTTGCATTCCTGAAATCACCCTGGCGATATTTTATTTAGGATTTTTGAGACTATATTCACGAGAGAGACTTGCTTGCACTTTTGCTTTTTGGTAATATACGTACAAGATTTTGGCGCCAGGGTCATGCTGGGATACAAAATCAAGTCGGAAGTGTTTCATCTGTTCCCAGGCTCTGAGAGAATGTGTGTGAGATTGGTGTCACCTCTTACTTAAATATTTCAAAGAATTCATTTATAATGCTGTCTGGGGCCTGTGATGGTGTGTGTGAAAGCTTTCAATTTTTTAAATAGATATAAGAACATTCAGATTTTCTTTTAAATGTGTTATATAAATTACATGTTTCGGGAAATTTGTTCATTTCATATAAATGTTCAGATGTATTGCTCTTAAGTTGTTCACAAAATCAGCGCACCACTTTTTAATTACCTGTCTAATTTGTGATGAGGTCCCCTTTCTCATTTCTGAAATTTGCACTGTCTGCCTTCTCTACTTTCCCGATCAGCTTTGCTGGGCACTTACTAATTTTACCTCTCTACTTATCTATCTCATGTATCTATTGGATGTTTAATCTTTTCCAAGAAAAAAAAACCCAAACACTTTTTAGTCTCTTGATTTTTCAGCATTGCATATTTTTTTATATTTAATTCATTTGTGCTATGATCTTTATCATTGCTTCTTCTTGCTTTCTTTGGAATTATTCACTGTTTTGCTTCTAAGTTCTAGGAAGGGAGAATTAGACCTTTGAGTTTTACCTTCCTTTAAAATAAACATTCCTTGTTATCTATAAGTGTGTGATAACCCCCCAAGGCCAACTGGTTTGAACAGACGACTTGTTATCTTTCTCATGTCTGAGGAGTCTCACTTGAGTGACAATTAATGGCGGGGGTGGGGGGTCACAGGGGATCTCAGCAATGATAGGAGGCTGATGAGACCTGGGGCTGTATTTGCAGACAGGCCTTTTCCTCATGGTGGGATGTGAGCTGAGAAGGTTGGAAGCCGGTGGCCGCTCAGTGGTGTCCCCTCTCCCTCCATGTAGCCTGTCCACACGCCCAGCTTTGGATTTCTCTGGGTGGAGGCATTTTGTGTGGTGGTCAATATCCCCTAGAGACCATTACAACAGATCCAGAGGGGCCAGGCTTATTATCTAGCCCTGGAAGTCACCTAGCAGCAGTTCCAGGATATCTGTTAGTTAAGGCAGGAGCAGGCCAGCCGGGAGTCCAGGAGGGGAGGAACTGTTCCTCTCACTGGGAGAATCACACGTGTGTCCTGGGAAGGAAGAAACGGATAGCAACGTTCTAGGGCATTTTCCCAAATATAAAGTGTCAGCTGCACACCACACATGGTTTATCATTTGACCTAAGCTCTTTCCCAATCTACATCAACATTTATTTTTGGGGTTATTTTGAAGTATATTTGGGGGAAACATTTGAGGAGTTTTTAATCATCTTGCTGTTATGAAATTCTGGATTAATTCCCCAGTGAACACAGAATATACTCTCCATAATTTCAGTTCTTTAAAATTTGTTAAGGCTGGACACAGTGGCTCACACCTATAATCCTAAATAACACTCTGGGAGGCTGAAGCAGGTGGATAGCCTGAGTTCAGGAGTTCAAGACCAGCCTGAGCAAGAGTGAGATCCCTGTCTCTAAAAATAGCCGGGCATTGTGGCAGGTGCTTGTAGTCTCAGCTGCTTGGGAGGTTGAGGCAAAAGGATGATTGTGCCCAAGAGTTTGAGGTTGCTGTGAGCTGTGACATTACAGCACTCTACCTAGGGCCCAAAAGTGAGACCTTGTCTCAGAAAATAAATTAAATAAATAAATAAATAAAATCTGTTAAGGCTGGTTTTATATTCTAGCACATGATTGATTTTGGTTTACTGGAAATAACATGCATTCTGGACTCAGCAGCTCTGGTTTCTGCATGCATGCATACACGCGTATGTTAATGTTATGTGTAATGTGAACTATGTGCATTTCACATATATATATATCACCTGATTAGTTTGACTCGGTAATCATGATTTTCAGATCTTTTTATCTTTAAGCACTTGTTCATGGGCTTGCTTTATCTGTTAATGAAGGAGGCAAATTAAAATCTGCTTATCTGGTTTTATATTAGCACTTTTATGATTATAATTTTTGTTTTATCTAATCTGAAACTCTAGTACAAGGACCATGCGAATTTGGGATGGCCACATGTTTCCAGCAGATGAACACTTGGTCATTCTGCGAAGTTCCTCTTCAGATCTAGTTACACTTCTCCCCCGAAGCTGACTTTTTGCAATGTTAGCGAAGTCATATTCGTTTCCTTTTGGTTAGTTTGCATGACATTTCATTTTCTAAACTTTACAATTTTTTTATATTCCCACATTTGAGAAATTATCTCTGTCTCTCTACATATGTATGTGTATACACTGGCTGACTATATTTTAACCATGTGTGGCTTTTAACCATGGAATTATATCATTGACTTTTTTGTTGTAATTATTGACATATTTGGATTAAATTTGCCATTTCACTATTTTTCCAGAGCAGTGATTCTCAACCTGCGGGTTGTGACCTCTTTGGAGGTCGAATGACCCTTTCACAGGGGTCGCCTAAATACATCCTGTATATCAGATATTTACATTATGATTCATAACAGTAGCAAAATTACAGTTATAAAGTAGCAACAAAAATAAATTTATGGTTGGGGGTCACCACAACGTGAGGATCTGTATGAAAGGGTCACGGCATCAGGAAGGTTGGGAACCGCTGCTCCAGAGTCCCCGTGTATTTTATGTTATTTTTACCTCCTCGCCTTTGAGTTTATTATTTTCAGTGTTTTCCTTTCCCTCTTCTTAGATTATTGTTTATATGTTCCTTTATTATTCTTTTTCTGGCATTATCCTCAGTATCAAATTGACTATTATGATATAAATTAGCACTTTACCCACTTCCTAGACTGTACGAGAACATTACACTTTAGCTCTTTTCATGGTTTTTCTATTGTTGTATTATCATGCATTTTAGTGTCAGACGTGAGACGTTATGGTCTTTATTTCATATATTCACAGTAGCTGGTCTGCCCGCCTGCCCCTCTGCTGATCTTCCTTGCGCCCTCCAGCATTTCTGGGCTTCTCTGCGGAGTAATGTTCCCTTTGCCTGAAAGAAACATTGTGTGTATCTGCTGGAAAGAATTTTTTTTTTCATATTTTCTCAGGAAATGACATTTTTCACCTTAATTTTTCATTTTTTGATGTTCTTTCAAATAAACCTGCTGAAGATATAATTTGCATACAATAAATGATACACAGCCATTTTAAGGGTGCAGTTGGATGAGTTTTGGCAAGTGTATTTGGCGTAAGCACAATTACAATCAAGGTCTGCCATATCTGTCACCCCCACAAATGTGTTTATACCACTGTGCAGTTAACCCCACCCCAACCCCAAACCACCTCGTGACTCCTGGGTTCCGCTTTCTCAAGCGAGGACACCCGTGAGTGATGTCACTTGGGCTCTGCCTAGTTTTCCCAGTTAATGATCTGGGAGAAACACACCGTGTGACTTGTGTGTTACTATTTTACTCTGTCTTACTGCTGAGTGGCGTTCCCGGGTACACACATCACCATTTGTTCAGATCTTGTGTTTGTGCATTTTGGTGGTTTCCAGTTTGGGGCTATTATGAATCCAATCTGCCGCGCACATTTGGGTAGAAGTCTTTGAGGAGGCATATTTTTTATTTTTCTTGGTAAATAAAAATCAAGAATGTAACTAATGGGGCCTATGGTAAATACGTTTACAATTTTATGAGTAATTGCCAAACTGTTTTCCAAAGCGGTTGGGTAACTTTCCAAAGCTGTTGTATAACTTTCCAAAGCGGTTGTATAACTGTATGTTCCTACCTAACATGGGTGGGTCCAGTTGCACAGATTGAGATAACATGTTTTCACCTTTCTCTGTCAATACGATAAGTTACATGGATGTATTTTGAATGTTAATCATGCATTTTTTTTTCAATAAACCTCATTTATCCTATTTACTTTTCATTTGTAGATTTCTTTTACAGTAATGTTGCTGTCTTGTTTTGATCATGTAAGATGGTAAAAATCACTTGAGAAGCTCCCACTCCTCTTTCATTTTCTGAAATAATTTGTAAAGAATTTATATTATTTCCACCTTTAAATGTCAGGATTCATCAATGATATCATTTGAGGCTAGAATATATTTTTATTATAAGCACAATTTCTGTTTTCCCTTTTTAGTTGACACATAAGTATGCATATTTGTGAGATAGAGAATGTTATTTCCATATATGTATACAGTGTGTAATGATCAAAGTATGGTAATTAGGATATTTATCACCTCAAACATTCATTACTTCTTGTGAACATTCAAAGTCTCCCTTTTTATCTTTTTTAAGTATTCACCAAATTCTTGTAACTATATTCACTTTACAGTGTTATAGAACTCCGCACCCCGCTCCTCCCATCTAGCTGCAGGTCTGTATCCACGACCCGACCTCGCCCCATCCTTTTCTCCCTCCACCCTAACATCCTCCAATAACCACAATTCTCCTTATCTTCAAATATTTTTAGGTCTCATATGAGGTAGAACATTTGTGAGTGCCACTTTCCTAATTGATATTGGACAATGTAGTCTAATCCTCTCTAATTTATAGTTGTGTTTTTCAAATATTTTTTATTTCAAGTTGTTAAATCTATTGGCATGAAGATGTTTATAAAAATCTACCCCTTCCCTCTGCCCCTCCAACATTCTTTATTTCCACTGAGTCTAACTCCCATTTTGTACCTGAGTGCTACCCTGCTAGCTCCCGTTGACAGTGAATAGTGTCTGACTCCCGTCCGTGCACCTGAGTGCTACCCTGCTAGCTCCCGTTGACAGTGAGTAGTGTCTGACTCCCGTCCGTGCACCTGAGTGCTACCCTGCTAGCTCCCGTTGACAGTGAGCACCTGTGGTGTTTGTTTTCTCATTCTTTGGGATACTTCACTTAGGAGAATGGTCTCCACTTCTACCCAGATTTCTGCAAAGGGCCCTCACAGATGTTTTTGATGGCTGGTAGTCCTGCAGGTGCACACACCCCACCTTGTACTAATCCACTCATGAGGTTTGGGGCTCACTGAGCACCTCAGTTTTAGTCTCCTAAGAAGTGGAATGAGGCTGAGTTTACAGACCCCACTGGATCCTCAGGCCTCACAGAGCAGACTTCTGGTGGGCACACTGCAGCAGGACTCCTCAGACGTGAGCATCCTGGCTTCTCCCAGGCCCCATGGACATGCAGTTCCCTGCTTGTCATTTTGATGTTCCCATTTTGATTGGCATCCCCAGGAAGAGCTGCTCTTCCTTTTGGGGGTGCGCCTATGATGCTCAGATTGTTTGTACTTCTGGAATTATTTTGTTGATTTCTTCTTGCCTGGCCACTTAATCAAGACCTGGAGACACTGGGCCTGGCTGTGGTCCCGTCCCCAGGTCCCTGAAGATCAATTCCTGACTATCCCATGGAGAAGATTCCTGGTCCTGAGCTGCCTATGGGTGTTCAAGCAGGTCTGATGACCTCTCAGGCTGCCTCTGACCTGCCGTTTCTCCCCATTCCCAGCAGAGTGAACTGTGTCAGATGCCCCAGCTTAATCTCCATGAAGGCAGCTGGTAGTGTGACTATGAATCAGCCATGCCCTGTTTGCTCGGGTTGAAAGACACTGTTAATGAACTATAGAGTCCTTCTGCCTGTGATGGGCTGGTGTCTGTGTGAAAGCAGCAGCTGTCTGGACGCTGTTCTGTGCTCATGGTGGCTGGTTTCCCAGGTGGAGTCCTGAAGTGCCCCGAGTGCTAGGAGAGACCCCATAGCTCCCAGGGACTGCTTGGTCTGCACTGTGTCTGGTATGGGAAGGAGCATGGCAGCTGGTGCTCAGGTTAAGGGGCCTGAATGTCTTCGCAAAGCTTTGCCAGGCTCAAAAGTTGCTTTTCCAGCCAGTAGGAGGGCTTTAGGCAGAAGGGCTGTGAGGAACTCTCCAACCAGGCCCACTGTTTCTAGGGTAGAGGGGTTAAACACTTAAGTGCAAGGGTTCCAGCCTGGGACCATTTCATCTTCATGCAACAGCCCAGTTTTTCTGTGTGGAGGAAGGGGCACTCTCCCAAGCCACCATTCCTTGGACCCCCATGGCACATTCCTGTCAGTTCAGTCCAAAGGGGCCCCCTCACCATCCACATCCATTCTCAAGTGTCCCCCTGGCTGTGTGTCCACCACAGTAGTGTGCCTCTCCGCAGAGCACTGGCAGGTGGGGTCCCCAGATTGTGCACCTGTTCAGCCTCACGTGGCCACACCACACCTTCTCCAGTGAGATGAATCTCCACCTGGCTGGGAGACTGGGAGGTGCGTCTAAGTTTATTCCTTTCTCAGATACTCTCCGAGTCCCAGACACAGTAGCAACTCCCTGAATTCCCTGTTCTCATGTTCTTCAACATTCTTTCCCCTCCTACCAGTTTATCTCCAGTTCCTACTCAGTAATTCTTTGTCGGTTTTTATTATTTTTTTTCCCTGTGACCAAACCCTCTGTGGTTCTGTGTCTCACTGGACCCTCACAGACACACTTTCTCTCCAGTGTCCTGATTCCTCCAGTTTTGGATTCCATGTGGGTTCTGAGTTCCAATTTACATCTCTCCAACCCTGGGAGCCCCCTGGATGCTCTGCAGACCCTTCCCCATATTAACAGCCACTCTGTTCCCCCCTTTCCAGCCCTTCTCATTATGTGTCTTATAAATTAATCCTTACTGGGGAAAACTCACCTCCTTGATATTCCCGGATGCCATGTTATTATTATTAGATACCTTCAGATGAGCAATTTTTTCACAACACATTCAAATTATCTAATTGTTCTCAGTAAATTAATTGCTGTGTTACTGTTTATCCCATCATCACCAAGAAGAGAAGGACTATTCGCCACTGTTTTTTCAACCTCCTTAATTTCCCTTACAATATTTCAAAGAAAAGTTCATTAACTGAAACTTTACGTGCTTGTTTATTTTTTTTTTCACATCTGACTCAGTCAACAAGCCAAGAATTTATAAGCAGTAAACACGAAGTAATTAACAAAGACTATAAGACTTTATAATTAGGTCCTATGCTTCATGCTTCTGGGTGCTGAGAGAAAGTTCAATAAAAGTTGATTTTCTAAAATATATTGGAGTGCAAGTTCATACACGAGTTTGGGTATTATCGTTAAGGCTTAGTTTGCTGAAAGAGCTCTATTAGAATAGATCAGACATCAGGAGTCCCATGATTCAACTGTTAAGAATTTACCCAAAAACATGTTTTGAAGAAATTGAACCACATTAATGTCTGAAGGAAGGATATTTCTACATATAAAATTTGCTGATCTCATAATAAACTGCTGAGATCATGTGAAATTATGCTTATTTGAGCAAGTATAGTCATTAAAAGGAAGACTGAATATATTAAGTGAAAACTTGTATCACGAATTAAATGTTCACCAATATGGAAATAATTAAGGTAATTAAATGTATGCTTTAATACAGTCATTGTGAGTGATAATTCCAATGACTTATAAAACAACATGGGGAACAGTTATCTGGAAATGGATTACCAATAGTTTCTGTGTTTTTGTTGCAACTATAAAAGCTATATATTCTTATTGGGAAAGTTTGGAAAGATTTTAAAAATAATTTGATATGTAACAGTGGTAGATATGTATTTTAAATTTTTCCTTTTTGTTATAATAGTGCTTGTGACACCCTTATTTAAAAAAAAAATAGATCCAGGGCGGTGCCTGTGGCTCAGAGGAGTAGGGCGCCAGCCTGCCCCATATGCCAGAGATGGTGGGCTCAAACCCAGCCCTGGCCAAAAACTGAAAAAAAAAAAAAATAGATCTAAGATTTCTGACTAGTAACAACAGAAAATTGTATAATTTTCAGTGTCTGTTCAAAAAGAAGCATTTACTTTTCAGAAGGACAGACTTTTGCTGCCATTAAATTTCTGTGGAAGTTTCTAACATGAGTTTTGAATATAAGGGTCAGTGGATAAAGCACAAAACTTCTATAAATTTTTCACTGATGTTGACTTGTCCTAAACTGTATGACTTGGTGTACTAGCATGTTATTACTTCAGTGGGAAACTGGGTTAATAGGCCCAGCCCAGTGGCCTCTGCCTGACTTTACTTGAAACAAATACAGAAATTTTAAAACAGAAATGATATTTGGTTTTTATGACCCCAAACACAGCTCTGAAAATAATTTATAGTTTCAGACCTAAACACTTGCTTTCTATATGCACCAGTCTTCCCCCAGGCTGGGCAGCCCACTTATTTGACTGGGTCTGACTTTGTCTTTTCGCCTGTAAGACTTGGCCTCCGACCCTGAAGGATGCCCAGCTGCCTGGGGAAGGCGTGTGCAGAGACGGAGGAAGATGCCCTCGTGTGTCACCTCCAACTCAATGTGTAAAAACTGCTTTGATCTGAGTTACATCCTGGATGGCTCTCAATTTAAAATTTGTTTCAATAAAAGGGTTGGTTTTGTTACTAAGAATATTTGAAAATCTCTTCTCTAGACTGTCCTATCTGGTTACAGGGCTGGGAGGGTGAATGGGAGGGCTTTACTCCTAAGCAAAGTGAATAAATACATTTCTCTGTGATGATATTAAACATACTATCAATAACAGTATACAGATTTAATCTGGAAATATTCAAATAATAAGTATCATAGGTAAGCGTCTCTGTCCACGTGTATTTATTTAAACCTGAAAATTATGCCCATTGTTAACAAAGTGAATTTGGCCCTGACCAAATCAAACTGATCAGATGGACTTACAGTTTGGTAGGAGTTACAAAGTAAAAGATACTGAGTGGTTTGGTTGGTCGAAATTATTAACACGTAACAATGACACAGAAGTGCACAAAGTATCTTTTGCTCAGAAAGAATTTTAGTAGCACAGAAAATCACTAAAGATATTTCACAAAAACAGTTCATATTCCTAGAACCAGAATAACACCAAGTGCCCAAAGCATAAATGAAAAGGCTGATAGATTACCCCACATGAACTTTAAAGATTCCCATTCAGAGTGACCAAAACTCAGACAAAAAAAATTAAAAAAAAACAACCAACATTGACACATATAAGGCAAAAGGTAGAAATCATTATATATGTGTGTGTGTGTGTGTGTGTGTGTGTGTGTGTGTGTGTATGGACATATATGTATTTATACATGTATGTGTGTATATTTGTGTGTATAGATATACATATATATGTATGTGTGTGTGTGTATATATATATATAGTTACAATAAATTCATAAGGGAAAGACTAATATTCCCAGGCAGAAATTTGGTCTAATGAAATGAAATTAATTAGAAAAAAGTTAAAAAATGCAAATTTCCAATAAGTACTAAATGTTGTTTAAATCTTATTGGTAATCAAAATATAAAACTAAAATATGTTATCATTCCCTATCTGATTCATAAACATTAAAATCAAGCAAATATGTAGGTATTATTTAGCAACTCCTTATACTACACTTTGCTAGTAAAAGCACAAATTCCGGTGGTTACAAATATCAGACTGTGCATAGACCTTCCTCTTCAGTGATTCTACTTTTGAGAATATATCCTAAGGATATAACCACACTGTGCATAATGATTTATGCTTTTTTTTTTTTCTTAGAGACAGAGTCTCACTGTGTCACCCTCGGTAGAGTGCCTTGGAGTCTACAGCTCACAGCAACCTCCAACTCCTGTGCTTAGGTGATTCTCTTGCCTCAGTTTCCTGAGTAGCTGGGACTACAGGCGCCTGCCATAACACCCAGCTATTTTTGTTCTTGTTGCAGTTTGGCCGGGGCCAGACTCAAACCCACCACCCTTAGTATGTGGAGCCGGTGTCCTACTCACTGAGCAGAGAAAAAATAGAAACAACTTAAATATTAACCAGTAGAATTTTAAGTAAATTATAACATACCCAAACCAAGACCAGTTAATTACTGTACATAATTAACAATCATATTCCAGAAAAATATACATCTTTTTTATCTCTGCAAAGGTCTTGACATATTAAGGGTGTGTTTATTGCTTATATTTACATATATAACGGCAACTGCATACGTGTCTGTTCACACACGTTGTTAGGAAGTATCGGGAAGTCAAATACGCTCACAGTGACTATCCCAGATGAACTGGGAAAAGATTACGGGTGGTCTTCGCTTTGTTTTTTGCTCTTGTCTGCTTTGCGACTCCTTTGCCGCCAGCAGGCTTTCAGAACTGATAGTACCGTAAATGCAAAGATACCTTTAAAGTTAAGGCTGAAACGTTCCTACTACCTTCTTTCATTTTTATAGACTCTGCCATGGTGCAAAATTTTATCACTTGGGACGCAAAATCTGTATTCACTTAAATTTTAGAACGTGTAGTGTTTTTCATTTTTTTTTTTTTTTTTTTTACAAATGAATGATCTTCAAGATTCTTCTCACTGAGTTGCTGTTTAAAAGCTGAAAGCTATTCAGTAACACAGAATGTCAACCCTCTTTCCCATCCACTCCCACAGCCAAGACTAAACAGACCCATGTGTGGGACACTCCCTGGTCTGAGTACGCACTGAGAATTCCCCAATGCACACAGCGACTTGTGATCTTAGAACTCTGCACAGTCAAATCAAATGGACAGAATTCTGGAACACCCTTAATGGAAGTTATATGAGAGGCCACACATTCCCCTTAAAACCCGACCTCCACTTACACAGAGGAGCCTTGACTGAAGGAAAGGGTGCCACACTAGCCACCAGGGACCCCGCCAAGGCCGATCTGAGACCTTCTATGCACAGCTGAATGTGACCGGCAGGCCACATCCTGAGTAGACAATAGCTCCTCATGGGACAGCTCTCATCTGATTCAGGTCTTGATCTACCAGGGTACAAATTAGCACAGACTAAAGTTTTCTATGAAATGTTTGTTTCCAACTTCTTAAATCGTAATATTGTCATCTATATAGTAAGGAAAAATATTGTATAAGGCTATTTTGTGAGTCAAATTATATAATACATCATAAAAGCTTAGCACAGGCCAGGCACAGTGCCTCATGCCTGTAATCCCAGCACTCTGGAAGGTCAAGGCAGGAGGACCGGTTGAGCTCAGGAGTTCAAGACCAGCCTGAGCAAGAGTAAGTCCCTATCTCTACCAAAAATAGAAAACTAGCCAGGCATTGTGGTGGGTGCCCGTAGTTCCAGCTACTTGGGAGGCTGAGGCAGGAAGATTGCATGAACCCAGGAGTTTGAGGTTGCTGTGAGTAATGACATCATGGTACTCTACCCTGGGTGACAGAGTAAGACTCTGTCTCAAAAACAAACAAACAAACAAAAAAACCAGCTTAGTACAGTTTCTAGCATAAACTCTACAAATAGTAGCTCTTATTGTTATTAGCAAAATTTTGACTATTATAATCACATACTTAATAATTCAAACCTGATTCACAGAAGGTACTCAACTGCTTCCTTATTTAGTTTGTATTGAACACAAATTCACTTTTAACATAGACAGAATTACAAATTCAGAGCATCATATGTCATATTTCTTGCTCTAAAAATTCAGCTCAAAAACAATCTTGCTTTGCCTGTCAGCACTATTGCCAAACAATTCTGCTGTGTTTAAGTATAACCCGAGAGTTTTGGAAAACCAGCTGAATAATTCAACCCATGGTACATTTTATTAGTAATGCTTGTTCTCTAGCCAGTTACATGGTGACATTAATAAATAAAAGATGTATACATGCATTTCCAATTCTATTATTTTCTAGTTTAAAAAAGTAAATAAGAAAACATGGTGTGTGTCTGATGGCCTCAGGCACCCAGGGAAAAAAAACGAAAATATAAAGTTGGTGTTATCAACTGAAAATCAGTATTCCTGAGAAAAAATTTGAAAGTCATTGGTTTTGAAGATGGTTCTGAAAACCAGGTTAATATTTAGGATTTTAAATTGCAGTTTTATAAGATACTCACTGCATGGGGGACTTCAGGCTGATTCGTGAGTCCAATGTCATTGAAGGTTGCAAATAAATTTGGCCTTTCCAAAGCAAAACGACAAAAATTCTCTGACATGCAGTGAGCCCTCCAGGTTAGCGCGGCAAACGTTCAGTGGCATCATCAGGGCTACCACTCCATCTGCACTGGGGACTCTGTAGTCTTTTCCAGAATTAGATACGATGTTTGTCATAACAGTGCTGCATTCCTGCTTGCAGGGCAAAGATAATATGATACAATTTCAAACACATAAAGGGTCTGTTAAACTAGCTACCCAAATAAGTTCTTAATGTCCACCTTTAAACAAAATTTGAGGACTTGGGCTCCCTATATCTGGTCATTTTCTTGAAACAGGTTTCTTTCTTACATTGTGCAATTCGTTTAGTCTGGGGTTATATAGTTTTAGTGACAGCTTATTCTGTTTCTAGGAACGTGGAAAATAAACTGAACAGAGGGGGCTAAACATAAAGAAGCAAAATGAGAAGTGGCTGAATTTAATTCACATCAATCTCAAATCAGATACCATCTATTTGACCCAATTTAGCTTGTGTATTTCTGCTTAGTCTTTGAAAGCATGTGTGTTTGTTTTGTCGAAATTACTTGAAAATTATGCATACACCTATGTGTCATAGTCATTTTCAAGTCCATGGGCTTCACGAAGTGATGACCTGAGCTTCTTGTTGCAACTACCTCTAGCAGCAGAGTGAACAATTTCTTTTTAGGTCCCAGGCTTAACGTGATTCTCTGCAGGTTAAAGTAGGCTGTGGCACTAATCAATATCTCTGGAAAATTCATTCATACCCCCAAATAACTGGAAAATGCATTTAAGTAATGTTCTGGGTCTTTATGACTTTATTTTGAAAATTATAGAATTGTACATGATGCATGTTAAAGTTACACCTGTCCAAAGATCTTAGGTGATACCAGTGGAATAACTTCCATATGTGACTTTTAAGGATTGTCCTTAAAATTGAGGTATATGTGGTTCGACTTGTTCTGTTCCCAGTCACTATGGAATAAACTGAAAGCCTCAAAACAAAAATCTTGACCTTTAAGTTTCCTAAGCCCTACAGACTTCCCTTCTGTATTATTGGCGGTGGAGGCAAAGAAAGGGGGAGTGAACTCATAGCTTTCAGGCAGCAGAGTACAGAGCTGTGGACGCTGACAGTGATGCTGAGTTCTGCCACTTCCATGAGCTGCGGTGCTGCTCACTTAACATTTCTGAGCCACTTAAAGAATACAATGATTCTTTATAGAAACATTGAGAGCTACAAATATGATAATACCTATGAAAATTCCTTGCAAATTTTGAAACCTCACATAAATGCACTATCAGGTACTAAGTACAAATACTTTACATATGTTTTCATTCATATTTATACCAAAGGACTTTTTAAAAAATCATTCAGCAGAAATTCTCCCATTAAAGGTAACTGAAGAAAAACCAACAAGTTACATTTTGGTAGAAAAAGACATCATACTATGGCCACTTTAAATAAGTGAATCCTGACAATTGAAAAGAGACCTATCATCTATAATGTGTTCATGTAATGAAGCCTACATCTCTAGAGATGTATTTGTTTTTAAGAATTTTCAAAAGGTGATGAAAATACAGAAACTAAAGTTATGTTGACTTTAAGTATAGGTCATAGCTCATTAAACCTATAATAAATGAGTAAATTAAATAATAACTGTCAAGCTATCCACCTTCTTATTGTAGTCTTTGTGTACTAATAATCAGAATGTATTTAAAATATTTAGGCTATTTAAAAAGCAGTGAATCCCCAACAATAAAAAAAAACTAAAAAAAAAGCTATATTTAACTGAAATTTTCAATTTTAATTAATAATCCTAACTAATCACTAACTAACTAATCACTAACTAACATGACATGGTCAAAGCTATGGGTTTGGTGCAAAGCTCAGATATTCTATTTACTTGGGTAATTCACTGATCCTCTCTATCCTCCAGTTTCATAATCTGAAAAATGAAGATAACAGCAGTCATATCTGTCACATGGTTGTTGTAAAGTTTAAACGAATTATTACACGTAGAATGAACCACATCAGAGTAAGGCCTAAATATATGCACCTTTTTTTTTCTTTTTAAATTTCAGGTTAATGTGAGGGTACAACCAGGTCCAATAACTGAATATGACAGAGTCCCTCCTATCGCTGTGTCCTGCACCCAGAAAGTGTGCCATACACCCCTACATTGTGCACCCAGAAAGTGTGCCATACACCCCTACATTGTGCCATTAAGTGGGAGCACCCAACCCCCTCCCCTATCCAACCTCCCTCATTCACCCTCCCTGCAACCAACTTGAATTAAAATGAGTTTTCTCCTCTGTGGGCAGGAATTAGATCATCTATTGGTTTCATACTAGTATTGAGTACACTGGATAATTGCTTTTCCATTCCTGTGAACTAAGAAAAATGTTTCAACTCCATCTGGGTTAATACAAAAGAGGTAAAGTCACCATCTTTTTATGGCTGCATAGTATTCCACGGTATACATATACCCCAGCTTGTTAATCCATTCCTAGATTGTTGGGCATTTAGGTTGTTTCCACATCTTGGCAATTGTAAATTGAGATGCAATAAATAATCTAGTGCAAATGTCTTTATCATTGCCAGGTCCTGCCCTGGGGGTAGGGTTTTTAAGACCGGTGGAGCTGGTGACAATCAATTGAGGAAAAATAAGCTTACAAGTGGAGAGAGATAAAGAGACAGAACATCCAGAATAGAATTTTTTTCAAAGATGGGAGCACAGAGACCACCGCTAGCTTGTGGGGTTTGCAGCAGTGACCCCGAGTGTTTATTCCATTCAGCTTTCACTGGAGGCTATTTCCTCATTAGTCCAGAGGGTAAGCTGAGAAAGGGAACACAAATTTCAGCAGTTTCTCTGAGCAAGCACGTCAGCTTCTGTTGTTTCTATAATCATTAACTTTAAGGGTTTGAGCAGCCTTGAGAAATCTGAAACCTGAGGGGGCAGCCTCCTGTCTGTGGTCACATACACAGATTTCTTAGGGGGGAGGTTTAATCCCACTAATTCACTATGAAGTAAAATGCCACCAGCATCAATCTCCTCTGAAGAATTGGGGGGACAGCAGACTTTTATTCTGATCTCAATCACAAAGGGATCTTCTTCTGTGATAAGGGATGTAAGTTCTCCTACCCATATCTCAGGGTTTGAGCTGTTCCCTTAATCTCTGACCTGGCCAAATATAATTCTCCACAATGGGTATTTGCTTTGACTATTAACTGGCAGGAGATGGCCTAATTAATGTTTCTTGCCAGGCCATGCATGCAACTTACTCTATGGCCATTGTTTCTTCAAAGTGTTCAGAGAAGCAGCAGGGGTGTTTGTAAGCTGTATCCCTTACAGGCCAGGCTTCTAGGAAAAGTAGGAAATGTGCTCAGATGAGAAATCTAGCAGCTGACTTAACTGACCTGCTTTTATTCTGCCTTGCTTAGCTTATTTTTCTGTTTTTCCCTTTTTCTGGGGGTGATATCCCTTGCCAAGAATGGGGTCTTATGTTGTCATCTGTCTGCAATCCCTTCTTTTACTTCTGGGTAGATGCCTAGTAGTAGGATTGTGGGGTCAAATGAGAGATCTAATATGACTTATTTGAGGATTCTCCATACTTCTTTCCAAAGAGGCTGTAATAGTTTGCAGTCCCACCAACAGTGTAAACGTGTTCCCATCTCTTCACAACCACGCCAGCATCTGCAGCTTTGGGACTTTGTGAGGTGAGCTAATCTTACTGGGGTCAGGTGATATCTCAGGGGGGTTTAGATTTGCATCTCTCTGATGATTAGGGATAAACATTTTTTCATATGTTTGTTAGACATTTGTCTGTCATCTTCAGAGAAAGTTCAATTCATGTCTCTTGCCCAGTGATAAATGGGATTATTTGTTCTTTTTTATTGATTTGAGTTCTCAGTAGATTCTAGATATCAAAACCTTTGTCAGATTTGTAACATGCAAATATATTTTCTAATTCTGAAGGTTGTCTTTCTTTTTTGATTGTTGTGTCTTTAGCTGTGTAGAAAATTTTCAGCTTAATTAAGTCACATTTGTTTATTTTTTGTTGTTGCAATTGCCACTGAAGTCTTCTTCATAAAATCTTTCCCCAGTCTAACATCCTCAAGAATTTTCTCACATTTTCTTCTAGGACTTTTATTGTTCATGCCTTAGATTTAAATCTTTGATCCATCTTATATCATTTTTTTAAGTGGTGAAAGGTGGGGGTCAAGTTTCAGTCTTTTACATGTGGTTATCCAATTCTCCCAGCACCATTTATTGAATAGGGGTTCTTTATCCCAGTGTATGCTTCTGTTTGGATTCTCAAAAATCAGATGGCAATAAGAGACTGGTTTCATCTCTTGGTTTTCTATTTGGTTCCAAATCCCTATGTCTCTATTTTTGTACCAATACTATGCTGTTTTGATTACTGTGAACTTGTAATGTAGCCTGAAATCTCAAAGGGCAATACCTCCAGCATTGCTTTTATTACTAAAAATTGGCTTGGTTGTATGGTTTTTTTCTGGCTCATTATGAAATGAAGAACTATTTTTTCCAGTTCTTCAAAGTATGATGTCAGTATTTTAATGGGGATTGCATTGAATTTGTAGATTGCTTTGGGAAGTATAGACATTCTAACAATGTTGATTCTTCCCAACCAGAAGCGTGGTATGCCCTTCCACTTGTTAATATCTTCTGCTAATTCATTTCTTAGGGTTTCAAACTCTTCTTTGTAGTGGTTGTTCATCTCTTTTGTTAGTTGTACTCTTAGGTACTACATTTCTTTGAAGCAACTGTGAAGGGAATTTGGTCTTTGATTAGCTTCTCACCTTGGCTGCTATAATAAACAAAGGTTACTGATTTGTGGACATTGATTTTGGATCCTGAGATGTTGTTTGTCTTGATTACTTCCAGAAGTCTTGTGGTTGAGTCTCTGGGATATTCTAAGTATAGGATCATATCTTCAGCTCCTAGCTAGACGCCCTTTATATCCATCTCTTGCCTGACTACGTTGACTAGAACTTCCAGAACTATGCTGAATAATAGTGGCATTAGTGGACATCCTTGTCTGGTTCCAGTTCTAAGTTGAAAAGCTTTCAGTTTTGCTCCATTCAGTATGATGTCAGCTGTGGGTTTGTCATAGATGGTTTCAATCAGCTTAAGAAGTGTGCCATCTATGCCTGTTTTCTTAAGTATTCTTCTTATAAAATGGTACTTAATTTTGTCAAATGCTTTTTCTGCATTTGACAGATTGAGAAGATCATATGGTCTCTGTTTTTGCTTTTATTGATATAGTGAATTATATTTATGGATTGTGTATGTTCAACCAGTCTTGCATCCCTGGGATGAAGCCTACTTGATCATGATGTATAATTTTTTTAATGTGAAGGTCTGATCTCTTGAGAAGGTTTTATTGAGTATTTTTGTATCAATATTCATTAGTGAAATTGGTCTGTAGTTCTCCTTTTGAGTTGGGTTCTTTCCTGGTTTTGGATTCAGGGTGATGTTTGCTTCATAGAATATGTTGGGGAAGTTTCCTTCCTTCTCAATGTTTTATAATGTGGTCTGCAGTATAGCTACTCTTTGAAGGTATGATACAATTCTAGTGGGAAGACATCTGGTCACAGGCTTTTTTATTTTTATTGGAAGGTTTTTTATTGATTTTTAGATCTCAGTTCTTGCAATTGGTCAGTTCAAGAGATTCATTTATTCTTTGTAATGGCTAGGGAGACAGTGTAATTCATGTATTGGTACATTTCCTCTGCATTTTCAAATTTCTGGGCATAGAGTTTCTTGTAGTAGTTGGAGATTGTCTCTTTCATCTCTGTGATATCTGTTATTATTCCCCCTTATAATTTCTTTTTTTTTATTCTTTCAATTTTAAATACAACTTTATTTAAGACATTACATTGCCTTTAACTCAAGTCCTCTATGTAGTGTATAAATAATTCTCATCAAATAACTGCAAAAACTAACTGCACTGTGTGATGTGATAGAAAGTTGAAAGTTTGAAGAATACACTTTCTTACTGAATTTTCAGCTCTTCTTCATGAAGGTAAAAAGTCTCCAGTACAAGTTTACAACACAACTAAGAGAAATCTCATGAGTAATTCAACTTGCTTTTTTGATCTGTATTTTTGTTACATCATCAACAACACAAATTAGCCATGATCAATACTTGTAATTACATATGGTTTCACACAGTCATCATATTTCCACATTCAGGGTTTCATTTAAACTTTACAAACCAGGGAGATAGAGTAAGCCTTATTATTAATAATGGCAGGACATAACTTTCTGATTTACAGTACCAATGGTTGAGAAACTTCTTTCCCAGCAGAGAATTTCAAACTCACATGAGCCTCTGTGTCCTGAACTGACACGGGATATCCTGAACCTGAGTTTTAGCCGAACTCTCCAATCCTCCTTTATTCATGCGTCACTCCAAGACAGCAGGGACTGATTTTACATTAGTGCTAATAATGTCTGTTTTTACACATAACTTTAATCTGTCCCTCTACCATGTCAAGGAGATAAATTTTAAGTGTAGCTGTTCACTAATTTAAAAAATACAGACCCTTTTATGACCTAGACAATTTCCTGGTCCAAGGCATGACAGTGTTGATAATCTCTGGATTGCAAACTCAGCTATTCATTTACCTTTTACAAATAAAAAATTGGGCTCTAGAAGATTATAATCATTTATTCATGGAATAAATATTTGTTGAATGTGTTTATTCTGGGCCAGGCTATCCAAAGATCGAACCCACTATGTTTTTTTAAAAAATAAACCCTCACTACTGTGCTAAGCGAGCTTCCTGGCTAGTGTAGGAAGTGCAATTCAACAAGTTGCTTTAAACTAACCAAAAGCAGAATTGAAATTCAACCTCATTAAAATCCAAGCTTTCCGACTCTAAAGTAGCTTCAGTTTTCTCTACTTCTAGCAGCCTATTTAGAAATTATTGTCTCATTAAAAAAATTTACTGTTTCCCCTTCTATTAAACTGCCATATATTTTTTAATATGGTTGGAAGTCATTACCCAGATGATGCAAGTTTTGTCTGTCCAATCATGGGACAGTCGGCTTTTAAAGCTGTGACGGTTGATGTGTTTATGAGCCCATTAAACATTCCCTTATTCTTCCTTCATTTAATTTTCAACCATAAAAGAAAAACTCACTGTGCAAAAACATTTCCTGCCCCTCAGAACATTGACTTGAAGAAGGGGTTTTTGCACACATTCATGTAACATGGAGGTTGTGCTTGACCCTAAGGAAATATCCACAAGTCTTTACAAAGTTGTTTTCTGGGATAGAAGTAAGAGAACAGCTCTGGAATCAGAGGGAGTTCAAATTTTGGTTCTACCACTTATTAGCTGTGTGACTGTTCCCATTAATGTTACCATGCGCAAATCACCCTAAAATTTGGTGGCTGAAAATGATTATTGTCTTTTGTCACAGTTTCCATGGGTTAGGACATCAGGGCAGGCTTGACTGGACCGGGCTGGCTCCTGAGCTCCCCTGTAGTTACAGTAAGGAACTGGCTGGAGCCACAAGGGCCGTGAGGGGCTGAGCTGTGGAGGGCTGGCCAGGCATCTCTCTTTTTTTTGTCCTGTAATCTCAAGCTTCACTTGATGGCCTTTCATTCAGGCTTCCTTGCCTTGCTCCAACCATGGCAGCCTCAGAGTAGTGGGACTGGCAGTTCCAACACAAGTATTCCAGGGATCAAGGTGGATCCTTCATCTTCTCTCTAGACCTTGCTTTGGAAGTTACTTTGGTTATGTTCAGTAGGCTTCATGCCACTTCCAAACAGACCCAATTCTAGCAGCAGAGGCATACCACCCCCATTTTAATGTGGTAATGGCACCGTACACATAGAAAGAGAGAAACTGTTACAGCCGTCCCAGGAGAACAAATCCGCCTCCATGACCTTGGTAAGTCGCCTACCTCACTTTTCTGACCCCCATTTCCTGATCTACAAAATGGATGCAATCTGTCACACTTTGTGGAGTTTTCCTGAGGTTTTAAAGAATTAACAGAGGTAAAGTGTTTAGAACATGTGCCTGACACGCAGAATGTTACTTCCTAAATTTTCGCTATTACCAATACGTCAAATTCTCAGAACAAATATCGCCTCTTCTACAAAGCCTCCCTCATTATTCTCACCAAAGTTCCACTCCCTCTTTAAACTTGCCTTGGATTTGAAGTTGCCTCTTTTCAGACAGGCCTTTCCAGATTCTATTTCAGTATGTATTTAGATGCCTAGATCCTTCAGCATACTGTGAACTTCCCAGAAGCAGCAAACAAAACGGCTGCCAGTACCGTGAGTCTGTTTGGGAATGACTCGGCCACCTGTGTGGAATAGGTTGACTCAGTCTAGAGAATAGGCAGGAGCAGAAGGAAGGAAAATGCAAATTAAGAAAAATGGTGAGGGCGGCGCCTGTGGCTCAAAGGAGTAGGGTGTCGGTTCCATATGCCAGAGGTGGTGGGTTCAAACCCAGCCCTGGCCAAAAAAAAAAAAAAAAGAAAGAAAGAAAAATGATGAAAACAAGACAGGATAGTATAAAATAAAGAAGATAGAATATACACTGGTACTTGAATGTCTGATTTCTTTTATCAAAGTTACACGTCACAGTCACCTCAATGAAGAGTATTAAGAGGTAAAATTTCCAGATGAGGCAACGGAGCTGTAAGTTGGCAAATTCTGGGCTTGAATTAATATCTAGAAAGTGGATTAAATTTGTTGTGATAGACGAGCTAAATTTTAACTCACGTTTCTGTCACTGTAACTTAGCATTTAAAATGTGCACAATTAAAAACATTTACTGAAAGAAAACTGCCTTGGAGAGTGAACAAAAGCTTTGAACTGGTAAATGTAAAACCGGAGTGTTCCGTTCATTTCAGAAGAGAAATCAGCATTAATATCAATCTCATGCAACAGAAATGTCTGTCCTTGGTTATCACATACAAATCTGCAAAATCTTCAGCAACAAGGCGGACTGTCAACTTATTTTACCAACAAGAATGGACCTGTAAATCACAGGAGAATCTTGAAAAATCAGAAGCAGGACTTGGTTTCCTGCTCCAAGAGTAATCATGTAAATTAAGTAAAAAAGAAAATGAAAATCATAGTACATTACAATTTCAAAAAGCCATTCGTGAATAATACAGCTGTAAAATTTTCATTTGTTTTCTCGCCCCCCAGAGGCCAGAGATGTTTAAAAATGAATTTTGTAGTTGAACTCTAGGAATGTCAGATCTCAGAAGCTACAGACAAAGAAACTCTAATTAGCTGTGATGAGCGTTGATTATAGAGCAGGATATAACAATGATTACAAAAGAAAAAAAAAGAGGTGATACATCAGTCCTACCTATCAGCTGCGGTTGTGTAATTAGAGAAATCTAATCACAGCAGGCAAACTCGGTATATTTCTGTCGGTAACATTTTGTGGATTCACAGGCAGGACTGTCCTCAGAAAATATAAAAGGAATAAAGCCTTTCTGTTTTATGTGCTTTGTCTGTAAACCACTTAATCCTTAAAGGCCTTTTCTCTTGTTCATTATTTTTTTTGCCTCCTCCCTATACGTAACAGAAACCCCATTTCTTTCTCAGTACAGCTCAGTTACAGCTGTACCCACAGTGACAGGGCCACCGCCAACTACTTGAGAGGAGGCTGAGACACTCCGAGGTCAGGGGCCTCAGCAGGGAAAGGGTTAAGTACTGTGGGCATCAGCAAGGAGAAGGGAAGAAGTTCTCAAGTCTGTCTCCCTGTGAATTTAGGAGAACGGGTTTTAAAGGATAGTTTAGTGGACAAAGGGCTAGGCAATTGGGTCTGCTGATGGGTGGGGTTTGGGGTGGGGTTTGGGGTTGGACTGTAAGGGTATAGAAATTATCTTCTTGTGCTAAGTCAGTTCCCAGATGAGGAGTCCCAAGACCAGTTGAGTCAGTTGCTTAGAATGGGCCATAGGTCTGTGTGGGTCAGCTGGTCCACTGGAATGTCCATAAAGCCCAGAAGATAGCTCAGAAACTAGCCTTAGGCTTTACAAGTGTGACGTTATCCATGAAAGTAACTAAGAAAGGTAAGAATCCTTTTAATCATCATCAGTGTGACTCCCAAATAGCAATTATAGGAAAGCAAATTAGGGGACAATGGCCTCTTATGTATTTTATATATACATACATTTTGGGGGCGGGGTGGGGGACAGTGTCTCAAGCTGTCACCCTGGGTAGAATGCTGTGGCATCATAGCTCACAATAACCTCCAACTTTTGGGCTTAAGTGATTCTCTTGCCTCAGCCTCCCAAGTAGCTAGGATTACAGGTGCCCTCCACAATGCCCAGCTATTTTTTGTTTTTTTAATTGTCATTGTTTGGCAGGCCCAGGCTGGATTCGAACCCACCAGCTCTGGTGTATGTGGCTGGTGGCTTAGCTGCTTGAGCTATAGGTGCCGAGCCCATACACACGATGCTTAGACATTTGCAGAGTCCTGGCCCTTATCATAGTTCTCATTTTGTGGCCCTATGTTAATTTCATAAAGGGCAGTTTCTCTATTACCTTACTAGAGCATTCTTTTTAGAATGTCCCTAATAGGATTAAAAGACACATATATGCTCAGGGAAAAAACAGACCCTATTTTATATAAAATACTTTATTTTATTTACTGATTTTTTTTTGAGACAGAGTCTGTCTCAAACTCTACTGTTGACCTCTGTAGAGTGCTGTGGCATCACAGCTCACAGCAACCTCAAACTCTTAGACTTGAATGATCCTCCTGACTCACCCTCCTGAGTAGCTGGGACTATAGGTGTCTGCCACAATGCCCGGCTATTTTTATAGACAGGGTCTTGCTCTTGTTCAGGCTGGTCTTGGACTCCTGCTCAGGCAATCCACCCATCTCGACCTCCCAGAGTGCTAGGATTACAGTCATGAGTCCCTGAGCCAAGCTCCCTGAAATACCTCATTTTAAACACATAGTCCCATGTTTGAATTCCTGAAAATATCAGTGTGTAAAGATGAAGCCAGGAACAGCACTAGAGCTCTCGAGTTCTGTGATATCAGCCGGAGCTCTGCTGGCTCATGAATAAATACTCAAATATAAGAAGTCACTTGGTCAGCTGAACCCCCAAGGTCAGAAGATTCATAAGCCTGTTAGAAGGTCACAGGGTTATCTTGAACAAGAGTCTCCCTCACAGCTCACTGTCTTCTGATTTCCTGATGATGAGATGAGACACCACAAACCAAACAGAACAAAACAGACAACCTCACAGAAACCTGAGCTGGCCAGATTATTCCCAGCAAGACATTTCTGCTTTGCACTGATTATTCATAAAGCTTTTCCCCCCAGGCATTATTTTTTCTGCTGCTGTTCTATAATTAGGTGTTTGTGCTGGAATTAGGAACAAACATGAAAGAGTTGTTCTTGCAACACATTTGTAAAAATCACCAGTGAAGTTGAATTAAACTATATAATTTATCATCATGACACTGTATCTGTGTAACTCTGGAAAGCCCACCTGAGCATATCATGTAAAATACAGAAATAACAGGAATCACCGTGAGGTCATGCCCACACCCCCACGATGCACCAGACATGGGTGCTTAGGGGAGCTTCTGTAATATCTGTATCTACATGTAATTTCTCTAGTCAACCTGACACGGTGCAGATACACATATATTCACCCATATAAGTTTGCTTAAGATAGTCAAGATTCCATGTTCTATAATTTAAACTGTAGAAAAGTTTTTCTGCGATAGAAAATGAATTTGGATACAAACGTGTTGTGAAAATGGGAGGAAAGCATGCCCTGTTTTCACCTACAAGTACTTAAATCCTCCATGGAAAAGATGGAGACTTTACGCCTTTTTGTTTACCTGGATGGAGTTGAAACACATTCTTCTTAGTAAAGCATTTCAGGAATGGAAAAACATATGTCCAGTGTAGTCACTACTAATAGGAAACTAATAAAGAAACAGCTATACACCCAGACAATGATGAAACACAAGTCAAGTCTAGCAGAGGG
This sequence comes from Galago senegalensis, assembly GCA_963575145.1. Lineage (NCBI taxonomy): Eukaryota > Metazoa > Chordata > Mammalia > Primates > Galagidae > Galago > Galago senegalensis. Next base: position 23,618 of record CAUYTI010095549.1, on the reverse strand, counting down.
GAGGGGAGAGGGAGTGGAGGGGTGGGAGGAGGAGGAAGGGAGGGGGAGGAGAGAGGGCAGGTGCGGGCATCTCACCTAATGTGCGCAGTGGGAGGGTGCTCAGCTGCCCCGGTGAAGGGCTCAACTCTAACTTGAACTTCACCTTAGAAATGAAAACAACATATCCTAACCATTTGTACCCTAGTATTAATCTGACATAAAAAAGAAAAAAAAAAAAGAAAACAAGCATAGAAAGTTGAAAAAAAAACCCTCTATCATCTAAATGGATTTTTCATTATTTTTTGTGAGCACATTTATAAGAAATTAGGTATTCCCCACCACCCCTGCCTGTGAACCACATCTATGTGAATAAACTTCTGAACCTGGGATTTCAAATGTTTCTGGGGACAAGCCAGGCAGCAGGAGCTGGCCACAGCCAGATGAGCTTATACCACAAATGATGGGCAAGGGTAAGAATTTCCACATGAACAAAGCTAGCCCAAGATTGTCAAATTTGCTGCTTTGTTACGAGAAGGAGGGTCACACAGCTACCTCAGGCCAGTGAGATCCATCCAGTACCTGCCTCGTGGGGAAATCTGCCACAGATACGGGGCACTTCAAACTGAATGAAGCCAGACCGTTAACTCGGAAATCACTGGATAGGAGGCAAAAAGGAGGAAGAGATTAGGGTGAGAGGGAGAAGCTGAGGGAAGCCCGTGGTCACAGAGGAATGTCATCAGCTAAGGAGGCCTCAAGAGAACTGATTCAACAAAGATGGACCAACCTCGGGTATTTGCCACAAAAAGAAAAACAATAAAGTCTCAGGATCGGCCCTGAGAGGGAACCGGCTCTGGCAAAGCTCATGCCAAAGTAGAAATCTTCAAGCCACCTAGTTTGGCTTCTCAAAACCACCAGAATGGGCCCCAGAAAAGAGCCTGCTGGAGTATATGCTGCCGTGGAGAATGTAACTGTCACAGCAAATGCATATTTTGCTAGTGAATAAATTAATGCAGGGACAAACAACGTTTGTAATTTAAGAGTTGACGTGAATCGCTGTGCGGGAACATGACAATTGAAATGCCTGTGCATTCTCTAATAACACACAATTACCCACTTTACTGGTGTCTTTTAGATGTTTAAACATGAGGCTGAAAATTAAAACCTTCCATTTGATCCCAATGTTTTTCAGTATTCTCATCTTTAGCTACAAAAATATGGCACATGTAAAAGAAAAAATGGGACAAAACCTCTATTCCATCTTTCAAACCAACTCATTAAATGTAAAGGACGTTCTCTCAATAGCTTAAGAGCTTTCCTTGAGCCCTGAGTTTCACTGCCCTGCCGCTCTGAGCGGCTGCCGAGGATAACCTGTGGGGAAGAAGGCTCCAAACCAGCTTGAGCAGGAGGTCGCCAGGAGGATGGGTTGGGCAGTTTCTGTATTCAACCTAGAAGACAAGCAGGAGCCAGGACAACACCATGGCCACCTCCAAGGTGAGGGGAAAACAGGGCTTTGATTCCTGAAAGAATCTGTTGTTTGGAGCGTGGAGGAGAAGCACCTGGATCGGAGAGCAAGGTCAGGCTCAGAAAAGCAGCAAATAGAAAATGTCCTCTGCCTAAAAAAATAGCACCTATATTTCAAACCAAATTAAAGACAAATTCTAGTGCTACTGGGTTAAGCCTCAAGTGTAAAGGAAGAATGAAATCGGACTCCCCATGGCCCTTCCCTTTCCCAATGGTTCTAAGAGTTAATGGTGTTCCAGACACTTCTGCATCAGGCTGCATGCTTTCCTCACCATAATCCTGGTATGACCTTTCGATCTAATATTCCACAAGGGGAAATGGAGCTCAGTGACGCTGTGTTCTGGGCCATGAAGTCAGAAACAGAGAAGTCAGAATCAAACGCAGCACGTATTTACTCAGGGTGATGACATTTTAGTGTGCTCGCATTTCTGTGTTCTGCGTGTGCATACACACACACATATGTGTGTACACACATTCTTTGAAAGCTCTCCCAGTTCCGTTGCCGTCAGTCTGATATCTCCCGTCCTGCCCTTCCTGGCGACTGCCCCACTCTGTCTAAGGTACCTGCGAAGCACTGTTCACAGATTCCACTACCGCAGGGTAAGGGTTAGGTTACGGTCAACGGTTAGGAGATCTGTCGGCTTGCCAGAAAGTAGGGGGTAGAGATAAAGACAAGAGAACAGTGACACTGAAACAACCCACAGAACAAAGACAAGGCTATGTGACAGTGCCCCGTCGTAGGGATGGAGGAGAGTCGGGGACCCAGTGCTCGGAACCTGGAGCTGATGACCAGAAAAGACAAAAGCTGGAAACTCTGAACCTGAAAGAAACCAGCGAACTTCAACAAACGGGAGAAAGACGTGCATATGACAAAAATCAATTCCCATTTTCTGTCTTATATTTCCCTAAAGGAACATCAGCGGGAAGTGGCAATTTGCAAATGTATCTTTTGTGTTTAAACATGAATTTTGATTTGTAATAAATACCTTTTCAAATATTTTCATAACTAGAAAAGATTGGGAAGATAAACTCTCTAAACTGTTTATAAGCTAAATGAATATTTTTACATGTAAAGCAGAAGAAATTCAGTAAGAGCAAAGATCTATAAGAAAAGGAAAAATCAGACAACATCCTATGATCACCATCTTTAAGGACCAGGATCTTTAAAATATAAGCAACTAGAATCTGGCATATCCTAGATCCAATTTTAGATAATATTTAGTGAAATGGAATGAAGAAGAGAAACGTGACCTCAACCACACAGACCCACAGACACACTCACACATATGCACACAATTTGCACAGCAGGTTAACATTGGAGAAAACACTGGCTTTTTAGGAACTTGGGAAGTGAGATCTACTTCCCAATTTCAACCTGCAACCTCATCTTCCAAATGACAGAGCTGCTATTGATCATAACCCACTGGCTGATGCCCAAAAGCTAAAATTCAACTAATTACTGCTGATGGTTGAAGAGTTCTGTTTGGGGAAATGAAGAGAGTTGAACTGAGATCTTATCCAACAACGAACAGCCCTCTAAACCGCTGGTCAGTCTGTGTGTCTTTGAAACTAAGCATCTGAAGGATACCTATTGCAGAGAAACTTTGGGTATAAAAGTTTAGCTCCTGGTACGAAGGCAAATTAGTTCACTTCTGCATACATCTTAAATGTCCTTCCCTTTAATCTTCTCCCCTCTTCCCATCCGTCTGTCCAAAGCCATTACCTCTGTACATGTCCTTCCTTCCGGGGACAGCAGTAACTCTAAAGCTTGACTCATGAAAACATGAATGAAAATTTCTATTTTCCCTTTGTGCTTTTCTTCCAGTTGCTTTATGTAATCCAAGAAATGGCTGCCTCCTGCCTTTGAAGTGGGAACCCAAAGGATCTCCCGGTTTGCTTCTCTACAGCCCTTGTGAAATGTAGGAACTCACTCTTCATCATCAGGAAAGTGAATCATTTAATGTGCCCCAAAATATATGAGGTCTGACAACTGAGTTCACGCACTTGCCACTGTGAGCTTATGTTGGCAGCACTGTATGGACAGTTCAGTTCGGGCAGGTTTCGTGACCTTGGTGTATCAGCGACTCACAGCTGTGTTAGTGTCAACCTGCGGAGGTGTCTTGCCGAGTGCAGGTCCTCATTGTTGTGTGTTTTTGTGTGACATCGTGAGAATGCTGGAGCTTGAACTAGAGCCATGAACAAACATTAAATTTCTTGTTAACTATGGCAAGAGTGGAAGTGAAATCAGGGACACGTTAGTCCAAATTTATGGAGATAATGCCATGAAAACAGTACAAATGGATTAAAATTTACAAATGAATTAAACATTTGGCTAAGGGGAGAGAAAGTGTCATTGATGAAGAGAGGTCGGGGAAGCCAGTCACAAGCAGAACTGATGAAAACACTGCAAAATTTGACAAATTGTGAGTGAAAATGATCAGCTGACCATGAGAAGCATAATAAAATAAACATCAATAGAGACACAGTTAAAATCAGAACTGAAAATCTGGGCATGAGAAAGGCATGGTTCTTGCATCACGTCAATGCACCAACTCACAGGGCACTGTCTGTCTGTGAGGGAGTTTTTAGCCAGTAAACAAGTACCTGTGTTGGAAAACCCCCCCTGCTCAGCTGATCTGGCTCTGATGCTGTTTTATTTTACCTGAAGATAAAGGAAACATTGAATGATCTTTTTTTTTTTTTTTTGGAGACAGTTTAACCATGTTATCCTTCGTATAGTGCTGTGGTGTCAAGCGATTCTCTTGTCTCAGCTTACCAAGTAGCTGGGACTACAAGCGCCTGCCACAACACCTGGCTATTTTTTGTTGTTGCTGTCATTGTTATCTAGCTGGCCTGGGCCAGGTTTGAACCACCACCCTCCGTGCATGTGGCCAGTGCCGTGACCACTGTGCTGTGGACCCTGAGCCTGAGTGACATTTTGATGACCTTCAAGACATCAAGGGTATACGTACAGTGACAGCTCTGATGGCCATCCCACAAAAAGAGTTCCAAAACTGCTTTGAAGTGTGGGCGAGGTGCTGGGCTGGTGCACGGCTTGCGAGGGGAGAAAGCTGAAGGTGACTGAAGTGACATTTAGCAGTGAGGTACGTAGCACGTTTTCCAGGATGAATCCATAAACTCAACTGTCCAGAGGTACCTGGATGTTTAGCAGAGAGCGTCCCAGGACTGGGGGCTCCTTGCTGGGAATCAACTCTTTATGATCTCGGCTCTCAGTCATTCCAGTTCCTCCCCAAAGTCACTGACTTCATGGTTGGCAATACTCATCTTGATTGTGCATTACTCTTGTATTGCTGTGAATTTCCCATGACTTTAAAAACATTAAAAATATTGTTGATTCTTCCTCCAGCAACTTTATTTTTCTGGCTCGGGCCTCATTCCCTCTGACTATGATATCTCTTGATATCTTCAGAAATGTCCTCTTCAAATTCCCCTCAATCTGATAGCTCTTGCCATAATTTTCTAAAAAATATATTCTAAGAGTTACCCAAAGTCTTCTTATTGTGAGTCCGCAGACCTTTTCTCTACTGCAATTTGCTTTCAGCCATTCCAGGTAGAAATGGCATTTCCTGAGTTGATGCCAGGTTCTCCGCGTGATACAAAACAGCGTCTCTTGGTTTCCATTTTTTCAATCTGTCATGCCCATTTTATTCTCGGTTTCAAGACCAATTGTCCCTAAAAGGCATTATGCATCTCATCACTCTCTTGCTCCATCCTCTCAATCGGTCCCTGCTCTGTCACGGTGTCAACCCTAAACACCTCTGCTTGCCTTACGTGGTCCTTCCTCAGTTTGTGCAAAGAAGTTATTTGCTGACAGCCAAATCCAAGCAAGATTAACCTGGCAGCCTGTGTGCTCCAGCTACTCCCTTGAAGAATGACAACGTATAAGCTACGAAAAGGGAATAAAAACTCCTTGCTAGAGTTCAGTTGTGCTCATTCTTAGTATCAAATTTGAGGTTAACACACATTAGAATTGCAGTAAGGCGGGCAGAAGGCTAAAGGGTTCAGATCTTATTTTGCAAAGATATTTATTATAGTTTTCCCCAATTACTTTATTTTTAGGAATGCATTGGTGGCTAAGAGTGATCAGAGGCAATGCTCAAAACTACTCATACGTTAGTCTACAGTTATCACGTGCAGGACAGGGAAACAGTTACCATTACAAACTCAATTTATTTGTTAATACTTCATTAATTTCATGTGAATATTTCTTCCTTGAAGTGTAACCCACAGAGAATTTCATTACCACTACCATTCAGGTGTCAAATCTCTTTCTAAAGCAAAACAAAGGGAAATCCTTTATGAAAATGGCTCTTCAGTTTTCTAGACAAAAGGAATTTCAAAAAAGATTAAATCCGCATCAATTTAACCCACTAAGTGAATGCATAGGGAGATCATATTAGTCACCATTTAAATTGCCTAATTAGTCTTGAGGGGTTTTTAAGTGTGTCCAAAGTAAAGAAATTCTCCACCCAGTTATGATGATGCTAAATTTCTAAACAGCAGATTTAGGTACATCCTCCATTGGAAGCACTAAATCACTTCCGTGCTGGGGACGCTCTACTAAGATACCATCTGAAAGTTCCATCGCTCCCTGAAGTGAAATACATCCATTTTAAAAGAATAAACCGAGGGGGAAGTGTCTGTTGTGCTTTCTGGTGAATATATCCATCCAAATGTCCCAGAGCTGCCTGATTTATTTTCAGGTAACAACCCTGCTCTAAACATTGCTTCTGGTGGTTCAATAAGGACATGGACAAAGTCTCAAAGCTGGCTATCTGCCTGCGAGGCTTCCTCTGAAAGTAAAAGGCTCTAAACCATTTCCTTTCCCCAGTAGCACATGCTCACCATGTGGCACCACTCCTGCTAGCGCTGAGTAGCAATTTGAGCCGAGCAGTTTGGGAGCTCTGTTTGCCATAATAATAATACGTGATGTCAGGTCCTGGGGGGCTCTGATGTCAAAGGTGATCATGAACATGAACGCAAATTCCCCAAATCTACTCTGCTGGGAAAACGATTCTTGCCGAGGCCAAAAATCCAGTAGACATACAAATACTTGGCCTGCAGCTTCTAAGCCCGGGAATTGTCTTTCTGATTTCACTGCCTACCTTCATCTGGGTCTAGTGTATACACATGTCTAGTGAATTCGTTCCCCTTCAGGGAAAATTCTGTTGTCTCGAGATCTTGAGATTTTCAATGAAGTACCAGTGATCTGATACAAACTGTTGAAACTTTTATATTATGGGCGTTCTCTTTTTTTTATGTGAACTGGCTGTTTACTTTGTGAACACGTTGAAACGTTCTCGCATTTCAGAATAATGTTTAAAACATGGCATTATTAAGAAACCTTAAGATTACAGCTGTAAAAACAGACCTATGTCATTATAATCAGTGAGAAAGTCCCTTCACTGGGATTTTAGACCATAAAAGGAGCCCATGCAGAGAACTGGCAGGGTAAGAACCTAGGAGACAAAGAAAGGGGAGGGGGTCCATCCAGCCAAGAGAAGGGGTGTTTCTACCCTGGACAGCCATGTGAAAAAGGAAAAGTGATTCAGTATTTGAGTAGGAAACTCTTTCAATGAGGGAGGGGGGTGTGCTTACTATACTGGTTTGCACAATGGCTTCCCATGTTACCTCTGTTAAAGGGCCCATTCTTGTCTACTTTAGATGGTTATTAATCGATCAGATCCCCTCATGGGGTGTGAGCTCTCCACCGTTCTGGAACCAGGCTGATCTCATTAGACCAGTGGTTCTCAACCTTCCAAATGCCGTGACCCTTTAATACAGTTCCTCATGTGCTGTTGACCCCCAACCATAAAATTATTTTCGTTGCTAATTCAATACTGTAATTTTGCTACTGTTATGAATTATAACGTAAATATCTGATATTCAGGAGACCTCCCAAAGGGGTCATGACCCACAGGTTGAGAACCACTGCATTAGACAAACCAGCACCTAGTACCTATCTGATATTCAGTATTCGTAGTTGAATAAATGAAGGGGACTGGAAATGATGTGGAAAACACATTTGGGGATTAGGCTAAGGCACAGAACTAGTGAAACATTCAGGGAAAGGAAAATGATTTTCCATATAAATATTGTCTTATAAAAAGAAATGTTTGGTATATGCTGTGGCAAGATGGCCACAAAGAGTAAGCAAATTCTGTCACAGTCATTTGGGGACATGAGGGCAGCATCTCCGTGTAGTCATTTGGGGACATGAGGGCAGCATCTCCGTGTGATTCGTGGGGCACTGAACTCCCTGAATGGCAGGGACACATGAAGCAGGTGACAGGATTGTCCCTGAGATCTGGGTTTGTAGAATGGCGCCCTGATAAGTGAGGAAGACAGACACTCAGAGGTCCCCCAGGAAGAGCAGCTCAGATAAGTCCAACTTATCTGGAAAGAGATTTCAGAAAAGGGGTCGATGGACTGAACGACAGAGAAGCTGGTGTCCAGCTTCAGCTGGGCCCAGACACTGGCTCTCCAGTCTCCTCATTGACCCGCCCTGCCCTCTCAGAGTCTGTGAGGAACCTTCATCTTGCTCCTGAAGTCTGAACAATGCCTTTCCTCTATACTCTAGCTCTTCTACCATGAACAAATAAATAAACAAAAAACAGGAGCAGGCCCTTTCTGTGCTCCCATTTAAGACACTTTCTTTTCCTTTCCTTTCCATCCAGACTCCTGGGCTTGAACTTCTCAGCTTCACACTAGACTTGCTTTGGGACCCACTGGAGTCTGGCGTCCAGCTCTTCACTATGCCACCAAGGGCACCAAAGATCTCGTTGCCAAACACGGATACTGTTAGAACTGCTTCGGGTTTGTTAACCAGTTTGATGGAAGTGTTTTAGATTGTGTGTGAAAACACCACACTGTACCCCACAAGTGCATTAATGTACACAGTTACCATTAAAAAAAAGAACTGTCCCTTCCCCTGACAGTGAATGCTCTGTTGCCTTTAATACCGTTAATCCTTCCTTTAATCACTGTACAAAAAAGATGACAATAATAGGCTAGTTATGAGCATTAATGTGACCACTTAGCACAGCTTTACACATGTAGCATGAGCTCTAGGTGTGAAAGTGTTTGTTGACATTATCCCCATTTTTCTCAGTTGCTTTTGTGAGATTTCTTTCTGTGTCCATCCTTTAGTGTCCATGTCCCTTGCCCAGTGGCTCCTTCACGCACTCACATACTCTTGCCGGGTCACGACCGTCACACTCACACATGTACAGCCCTGCGCTCTACTAAACCTGTAGCTGCATACACCTGTCTATAACTTTCTGATGGGGATTCCCAGCTCAGCTGGTAAACGTCCCCTATGTGTAAAGGCTTTCCTTGCCGACTTATCCGCTGTTACTTTATCTTTTCTCAATCACTGTAAACTTCCTGCAACCAGCAGGTGTCTTCCTTACCCTTGTGCTCCTCAGACACAGCAGAGCTATTCACTGAAACACACAACCCACACTACAATTCTCAATTAATTAATTTTTTTTTAAGACAGAGTGTCACTATGTTGCCCTGGGGAGAGTGCTGTGGCGTCACGGCTCACAGCAACCTCAAACTCTTGGGCTTAAACGATTCTCTTGCCTTAGTCTCCCAAGAAGTCAGGACTACAGGTGCCTGCCACAACACCTGGCTATACAATTCTTAATTTAGAAGACCTTACTTTAATGAGAGATAATTATAACCCCCTCCTACACACAAAGGTCCCTGCACATGATGTTAAATTAAGTACTAATTATTTTTTTTAAGGGAAGCATCTGGATTAGTTCAATAATGAGAAAAATGCACGTTAAGTGCCTGGTGACCAAAGTTTTGAGATAAGAGTGTACCATTAAATTTAGAAATCAGATGAAACTACTTCAGAACAGGTCTGAATAACAAAATTCTCTATTAAAAGAATGACTTGCTGTTTTTAAAAATAATCCAAAGAAACAGACACTTCTTAAAACTTCACAACAAATTACGTCTAACACTTGAAAAAACAAGTGCCAGGGCTGTTATGTCAGAAGCCATCACACCTGTGGCTACACATTACAATGGTAAATGTGACTCAAAAGCAAATTTTTCTTGGGAATTTTCACAGCAATAAATCTCACAGTCTGGTGGCATTCGAGGGAGCTAGGATCACACCCTCATAGGTCTGAGACCTGGTCAGGGAATGGGACAAATGTAACACACCTCAGCTGGACCCTCAAATCTTTTCATGCTTCAGAGGCCAGAGCACATTGGCTGAACTGCAGAACATATTTGAGGCAACACAGTAAGTTGACCTGAGAAGCCACACCCCAACTCACAAATGATCAAACTGAAATCAGATCTTCAGAACTCTGTGATTCAGTGGAAATCAGGATCAATACTATAATCATTTGAGGCCAGAATTAAAATGTTCTCCATTGCTTGAAGGCATGAAACTACGTAAATGGAATATAATTTACTAAGAACACCATCAATTGAACAATAAAATAAGAGAACCTATGATTAGAAAAACTCTAGGTTCCAACAGTGATACACTGTCAGGCTCTCAGTTCAGAACCTCATCACTGTGGTCGTCATCGAATATCTCTTCATCCGCCCCTCACGAAGAACCCTGGCCACCCTGTCTTCTTTCTTCCATAAACTTTCCCCTTCTTCCTTTGAATTCTTAATTTAGCAAATATCTACAGTCTGGGCAACTGGCCGCGTACCTCAGGGGATTTTTAAAAGAGAAAATAGTAGCCTTGTCTTTAGGAATTAATAATCTGTTTGGGGGGGAAATAAGTGTTTAATGATTATAAAACCAGATAGATTTTAAAAGAAGTATAAAAAGGGAAAACTAAGTACCATAGGGGTTTCAAAGTAAGAAAACGTCACCTCTGAGAGGACAGCAGGGAGGCAGGATGTCACCAATATAAATTGGGGTGGTGGATGTTCAGGGCACCACCAACAGCTGTGTTTTAACTGATGTAAAAGCATTAGGTGCAGAACTTCCCTCAGTGGGTGTGGTCAACAAAAACTCATTTTCCTTCCTCCATATGGGAGTTAAGAGCTGAATTACATCCCCTAAAATTCATATGGTGAAGTTTAACCCCCAGACCTCAGAGTGTGACTACAGATGGAGAGGCCTTTAAAGAGAAAATTAAAGTAAAATGAGATCACATGAGAAGGCTTTAATCCAACCTCACTGGTGTCCTCATAAGGGGGCACAGGGATGGCAGAACAAAGCCCCTGGCCAAAGATGACCATCCACAACCAAGATAGTCACCCTCAGAAGAAACCTGTCCTCCCAGCAGCCGGAGCCTGGACTTCCAGCCTCCAGAACAGAACTTGAGGAAGTCACTGTCTGTCGCTGATGCCACAGAGTCTGTGCTACTTTTGTCAGCAGCTCTAGTGACCCTGTAGTGAGTGCTCAGTGACCACCAGGGTCGGACAGCACCTCTGATGGCTAGGGCTCAGGAGCAGACATGTGGGGCTCAGGAGCAGACACGTGGACACTAGATTTGCTGGTCAGTAGGAACTCAAATAGGCTTTGAGCCAAGAGTGGCTGGTGACCTGGGTTTACAGCAAGATTTATCTTTTTATTTTTGAGTATAATGGTGGGGGAGATGAATTTGGAAGATCAGTTAGGAAAGAATTAGGTCACGGGATTGGCCTATATAGAACTAATGGGGACTATATGGGCTCATGGACGATGAGAAAAGAATTGAAGTGTGTTTGAAACTGATTCTGTAACAGTGGAATGCAGAGAATCTGCAAGCTCAGTGGTACCAAGAGTTTAATATTAAACATGGAGACAGGCTCAAAGGAGTAGGTGCCGGCCCCATATGCTGGAGGTGGCGGGTTCAAACCCAGCCCCGGGCAAAAACTGCAAAACAAACAAACAAACATGGAGACATCAGGAAAAATAAGAATATTAGCAGAAGTTTCAAAAAGTTAAAAACCTGACTCTCCTATAAATATAGAATAAACACGTTAAAGATTTTATTCAACTTATTAACAAGGAAACTCATCTCTCTAACACACAAACACACACAGGGAATTGGGAATTCTGAAATTAATTTCTAATAAATGCCAAACTCGCTAATATCATATAATGGGCAATAAAATTATTTGAGTCTTTTTTTTCTATAGTAATAAAATGATTTGGGTTAGTTTTCCATAGCGCAGAAATCGAATGTGTCTCTGTGGGACAGACTGTCTCTGCGCTGCTGCGGAGACCGACTGTTTGCCCATCTGTCAGTTTTCCACCCAACTTCTGCCCCTTCAGTCTGTAAAATAACTGGTCGGCAGAAAGACAGCCGAGGGCGCCCGGTCTCACAGAATCGGTAATCCCCAGAGGGTTCCCTCGCGGACAGACGCCCTGCCATCTTTGAACCATTTATCTTGGGATATTTATTCTTGCGGTAAATACAGAAGCTAGTCTTTGTATGTTTAATATCACACAGAAACACTCAGGGACGAAAGTCTGGTACACGGTCAGAAACGTGAGGCCGCTCTGAGCTAGGAAGCGTGGACACACTCGTCCACCTGCTCTTTCGCCTTCCTCCTCGGGCAGCTCATAAAACTGGGATGAAATGATCTGCTAAGATTTGAGGCAGGTGTGAGGACGCCCTCCCTCCCTCCTCTGCTTGTTAACAACCTGCTTTACTGTGTCCTGCACCTCCTAGGGTTAACATCTCGGTTTTGTGTCCACAGTGTGGATTCCCTTTGGCCCTTCTGGGGTTTCTGTTTCCTGGCTGCTAGCTGGACCCCAGCTTTTCTCTTTTGGTAGGTGGAGCCCCAGGGTTGAGATTTTACCTGCTACTCTGGCAGGAAGCCCTTGTGCCAGCCTAGACCTGACAGTGAAGAATCCAGTTCCCAACCCGGCCTGTGCTGGCCCCCGGTGAACTGTTCCCAGAAAGAGATGAGCCAGAGAGGCAGGTGTGAGTCGCCCGCCCAGAGGTGAAAATTCTCCACAGAAGTAATTGCCATGACTTTCCAGTTTTCTGTCTGGCCTTTAATTTCTGTGGCTTCCTGAGTATCTTTTTCTTTATGGCCCATACTGTCAGTGCTTCCCACATAAATGTAGAAAGAGCTCTCAAAACTTCTACATAAAATAAAATGTTCTTTCACGCACCCATAAAATTTTTCACTCATTTATTCATTTGTCAAAAATTACTAAATGCTTTGTATGAATTAAGCACCGTGCAGGTGCCTGAAGACAGACAGATAAATACAATGTATCTGTGTCATAGCGTACCCTGTAAGGGACACAGAGCCACGTACATGTGGCCTTTCTGGTGTGTGCCCTTCCAGGTGGGCACAGGTCTGCCCAGAGGCTCTGCCCCCGGAGGAGCCGCTGCCAAAACAGACTGGACTGCAGCCCCAGGGCTGGGACCCAGGGCTGACCCTCAGGCTCCTCTCAGTCAAATCCCAATGTCAACTTCTGGATTTTGACCCAGGCATTAGGAATTTCTTTATAGTAGTAAATTGTCCCACATCAGTTTCCACGAAGAGGTGAAGATGGTAAACTACTGACCTGTAAGCTCTTTTACCCTAAAGTTATTTGTTTATATTGAAATATAAACTTAAGTGTCACATTTATAGAAAAAAATCAATAGCTTTTATTTATCAGAAATGTTGATTCAGTTACCAGTCAACTGAAATGTCCATCTTTTATTTATCTCATGCTTTCAAAGCACTTTTAATAGAAATATATTTATTCTCTTTTCTCAGAAGTATATTTTATCAAAGATATGGTAAGCAATATCTCCATAGATAATTCCTAATATCTAAAACATTGATAATTCCTCATGTTAGGTATAAATTCATTAAGGGAATATAAATTTCTTTTCAATAAAAGTAATTGATGTATTTTAATTACTACAAAGCCAGAATCCCGTATCAGAGAGATGGGATTCTATGGTCAGTGAAGCTGCTCATACGTAACTTAAATTTTGTAAATAATAAATAATAGTCTAGTTCTCTATGTCTGGAGGGACTAGAAATGTCCAATAGCTCCTTCCTACTAGACCTTTATTTCTTCCAGATTTCTTCCATTGCAAGCAAACATCTTGATGACCAAAGGCCGCTCTAGAGGATCAGATAGTAACTGTGGAGCATCTGAGCTCATCTGAGGCTGCAATGGCAGAGACCTTGGCACACTGCCACCTCCTCCCCGAATAGAGAAACAACTACAGATACTATGTGTGTGTCACATGTACATACACACGTACACGTATACAATTTATATACAATATGTACACATATTTGCATAAATGCAATTTACTGTGTTAAACTATTTTAAATTGCACATAAAATTTATGTCTATGCACACACATATACAAATATGTATATATAATGTTGCCTTTCACTATACATTTGGGGGTAAGCCAACAAAAGATTTTAGAGAAAAAATACTTTTCAACTCACCATGGTTAAAAAAAGAGAGAGAGATAATACAAAAACAACATCACCACTGAAACAAAAAAACAAGACATTATTTTTCAACCAGCTTTGTGGAATGGACTCTAAAGATAAAGAAAAACAAGAAGGTCCATGTTTCTTTTGAACTCTGCCTTGTGCCACTTTTTCCACAGGTGTCTCTTAACTCTCACGCAATTATTTACTATTATAGATGAAACAGCATAGTATAATGACGAAAGCTTACATTTCCAGAACTTTATTTTTTTCCTTTTATTAAGTCATATACAAATAGATCATGAATACCTTTATGCTTTTGTGGGGTACAATGTGTTGATTTTTTTAAATACAATTTGGAATGTTACATCCAACTAATTAATATAGCTTTCACCCCATTTATGTAATTATTGTGTTAAGACATTTATGTTCTATACTTGGTAGATCTGACTTGTACAAATTATCTCCACGTAGTAGAATAGAGTTGCATGGACACCATTCTACCCCTAAGAATGGTGGACTAGTGGGCAGGTGTGAAAAAATATATACATGTAATGTGGGTACATTTTCAAAATTTACCAAGGTCATTAATGCACCAAATGTAAATGGTCTCCCATTTATCAAATGCCCTGGGAAAATCCGGAGATAATTGAAATGATAGATGAAGAGGTGAAACTCTGGCTAATGGGCTGTATATCAATGAATCAATGTCACATTTATGAAAGCTTTTGGAAAATGATTCCTATTCTTTGCTTATTTTTAAAGTTTTAAACCCTAGGAAGGTAAGTAATAGGGGACGTAAAGTCTGAATTAAAAAGAGACCCCATCGATCTATCAGAAACCTTTCTGCTACGATTTTTCTCATGATAATTTGCATTTTCCTGCACTAATTTAAGTGGAATTTCTCATCTTCACCTTTCTGAGTTTGTCCGCCTTTCTTTTTCTTCTTGTGAAACCATCAGTTCATAAATCTCCTCACCAGGGGACCTATTCATGGTCTTCTGCCTAAATTACAGGTATTTTACATAAGAAGAGGAAAAAAGCTTAGCATGGGGGGGAAAGATTTAAAAATAAAAGATTATTTCAGTTTAATTTAAAATAAAGTGTCTTTTATTGATCAAAAAATCATTGCAATGAATATAGGGCAGTTTAAGTTAAACTCTACAGTAAGAAGAGGCATGAGAGATGGGCGGGGCAGCATGCACCTGCAGTCCCAGCTGTGTAGGAGATGGGTGGGGCAGCATGCACCTGCAGTAGCAGCTGGAGATGGGTGGGGCAGCATGCACCTGCAGTCCCAGTGGGAGATGGGTGGGGCAGCATGCACCTGCGGTCCCAGCGGGAGATGGGTGGGGCTGCATGCACCTGCAGTCCCAGCTGTGTAGGAGATGGGTGGGGCTGCATGCACCTGCAGTAGCAGCTGGAGATGGGTGGGGCAGCATGCACCTGCAGTCCCAGTGGGAGTTGGGTGGGGCTACATGCACCTGCAGTCCCAGCTGTGCAGGAGATGGGCAGGAGGAAGAATAAGAGAAAACTTATTTATCAAAGCAGGTTATTTGAGGTAAATTTAAATCAGGCATTAGGGTCTAGAAAACAAATGGTGCTCAGAAACAAACTTTCTCTGCCACCAAAAATAACAAAAAATCCAAATATATGAGGGCGGATGAGTTAAAATACAAATGTAATCAAGCTACAAATGAATCCAAGGAGTCTTCCCAGAGCAATTGGAGTTCTCTGTCCATGTAACAAATGTATTTTGACACCTTTAATTAACAGTTCTAGAAGGTACCGTGATGGGCATATTTCCTGCACATCAGGCCCAGATGTTGGGACCCAGGACTGTTCAGCTGCTCAGAGAGTTACTGAGAGATGCTAAGAGGTGGCTGTAGGCACAGGCCAGGGCCTCCGAGGAGCAGTTCAAAGGAGAACAGCATTTCCAGGTCAGGGTCACTGTCTTGACAACTGTTTCCAACAGAAGCCACACAGAAAACAATCTTGCTGATACTGTTAACAGGTTAATTGAAATCACTTCTCTTAGGACCTGAGCTGGGAATCCTGGCCAACTAAGGTCAGTCAGAAAGACAGCATTTTGGAATTCAAAGGGAAGGGATGGCAGGAAACTCCTAGAAGAAATCTCTTAAAATTGAAAACATTTGGATTCCAAACTCTGAATAATGGTTGGGAATCTGAAATCCTGGGCACAACTCCTCAAATTAGTACCCTGGAAGAACTTTAACTTCTGATATGCCTTCCAGTTATTTAAACATTGATGGGTTTCCATCTGGCTAGAAAGGTCTCTGTTCTGAGATTCCCTGAGGGCCACCCCATAGCTGCTCTCACCCCTTCCCCAGGACTTCCCAGCCCAGCAAATGAATGGTTAATTCCAGGAGGCAGCTCTGGGACCCTGGCAGCTGTGGGCCTCACTCTGAGTCTGTGGACTGCCTGTGCTAATGAGATATTAATTAAGCACTTTCAAAGTCACCTTTGCACAAGTCCAGCATATGAGCCAGGTACAGTGCAGCCTTTCTCCTCACACAGCCTTGTAAGAACTTCACAAAAGTGAAGTTCCATCTGGGCATCACCCTTACCTATAATGTTAGCAAAAAAGAATTTTAATGTCACTATTTGGCACTGATTTCACAGCTTCCATTATTATTTCCAATTCCAGGAGCCTGTTCTGAGACTGGCACAGCACAAAGTCAAGGGAATAGGAAATGTGACCTAAATGTGACGGCACTAGCCGTCCCACGTGGCTTGTGGGATTTCTCTGATTACTCTTCAGTCATGGCCTGCATCAGTCCACAGGCAATACTATTTCTTACATGCCCCAAATCAAAGTTCTCTCTATTGGAAAATCTGGTGTTTCTGCAGGAGCCTAGATTTTCTTTTCTCTCTCTCTCTTTTTTTTTTTTCATCATTAACGCACTCTTTTAAAACACTTCACTCTGAAAGCAGGGCGCAGAATTTCATCTGGAATACTACCCATGTCTCTAATGGTCAGGAGACCCAAAGAAACTTGCAAAACCACACTCAGTGCACAATGTTTATGAGGACAGAGTTTTCAAAGGAGGACAAACCAATGACAAGTGGCTGGTTTTGTTGCTGCCAGGTGATACATAACTCCCCAGACAGCAGGACGTGGTACAAAGACCAAGCAAAAACGCCAACGAAGGATTTCTCACGGCTCAAGATCATTGTCCAGACTGAGATTTAGTTATTGGGGTGCACTTTCCCCCTTTTTTTCTGATGAATTTGAAAATTAATGATATAATATTTTGGTGCATATTTAAGAGGATACTAAGTGTCTCCTGGAACTTTATAACTAAATTTTGTTAATGGCACCAAGAAATATAGGGGAGTAGCATTTGGTGCCACAATTTTTCTTATCTGAACAAAAACTTAGTACTTTAAGAAAGGGAATCTCGGATTTTTATGCTGTCGATCCAACCTCCCCAAAGTAATTTCACTTAATGCCAATTTTCTATTTATAGAAAGAAACCAGACAGAATTAAGCATCAGATAAATTATAGTGTGGTTATGCAGAATACACCATATTCCCACGAAGATAATCAGGCAATCTTTACAATGCTGTGCTGGAGAGTAGTCAAGTATTTTTTTCCCTCTGATTTATATAACAATGAAAATAATATTTGAATATTTCATACTATATACATACCACTCTTACCAATATGGCATCCAACTACATATTCCCTTTTATTAACTACTTAATTTTTCAAACTTAATACTATTCCATGGATATTTCCCAGGTTACAGCCATTCTACAGTCAGTTTTAATAATTGTTAATACAATGATCTGTACAGACAGCTTCATAATCATGAAGTTTAGTTTATTTCTATTTTTTTCCAAAACTGTCAATGCTGCCACTAACATCCTCCTAGCTAAATATTTGTGCAAAATATCCATGCTTATAATATGATTTATTAATGCTGCTATAAATAGCCCTGCACAGCTGGAGCTAGCCTATCATGGCATGTGGGCCTAAAAGTTCTGTCTGCAAAGGAAACATCATAACATTCTCTGAACTTGGCACTACAATAGTGATTTCAATGTTGTTCTCCCCTCCCAGACATATTTCAAATGCTTTGAATTACACATGATATCACAATATTTTGCATTTTTAAAGTATTTTAGGTTTAAGATTTGAACTTTAAGTTCTCATTGGGACCAGAGATAGGGTAATGTGGTGAGCACGTGAGAAGCCCTGGGAGCATCTGAGCTGGGGCTGTGAGCTCCAGGCTGGTGCTTTTTTGTCCTCTGACCTCCACGCAGAGGGGCCTTCACGCCGCCCACTGGTGGGCTCTCTGCCATGCCAGCCCTTTACTCCCACTGCAGTTAAAACATAATTGATTTCTATTTTATTCTACTGTTACTTTCTCTCCGCCATCTCACAGCTGGCTATTATGAACTGATGTGTCAATAAGATTCCCTGTTCATACCACTAGCACATTTTAACAAAGCCTTTCTGGGGATAATACCTAATTAGGATGAAACAGAGGGATTCTATGTGCCAGCTCTGATGGAGTGAGTGTAACTTCCTAAACATTGTGTTGAGACAGGATCTGACATTTTATCTAGTCTTAGCAATAAAAATTACTGTGAATAGTAAGTTTTCCATTGGCATAGGGTGGGGTCAGTGATGTCACAGGTATGGTGTTTGCCATCCTAGACTCAACCCCAAAGCAAAATGATCCCAGGAGACAATGGAAGATAATTTGCCATGCATGATAAATCACAGGACGTATGTAGCTGCCAGGCTCGTTACACACAGCAGCTACCAAGCAAACATAAATGGTATATGTCTTGTAAAAGAAGAGAAAAACAGCCAGATCCCAGATATCCAAAATCCTTCACAGAAATCCCTAAACAGCCTCTCCGATCTATGACGAAGGTTTTACATTAATTTGCACCAAAATGAAAAAAGAACAGAAAAAGTATATCTCTTTCTCATAGAGTTTAACTTTTCCTTAAAGTCTGATTTTTAATTCTGAGACTGTATGGTTTCCTCTTTTAGTATGACAATGACCTTCTATGTACAATGGGACAGTCACACACGGACTGCTCTCCCCAACGCATGCCCTCAGGTTTCCTCCTGGGGAAGGGATGGGTGGAGACACATAAAATCTAAATCTCAGCAACTCTTCTCCAGGTTAGCAAACCTTTCCAGATGGTCGATCAGAGTTTGTCTCTATAGGTACAGCCACATTTTCAATTGTGAACGAGTACAAGGTAAATCTTCCTGCCGTCTCCTCCTGATTATAAAAACGTGCTGAACGTAACTTCCCTCCTCTTAAAAGTCCAGTGGCCAGTGGCTCTCTCGTCACGCTCTGTTGTAACAATAAGAAAATTCTAGTGTCTCTTAAATGAACCCAGGCTACACATGCGTTGAATACTTGGATGGTACTCTTCCACTATTTCTTGTCCTCCGAGTGTTCCCCTTGGAGCTGGTGTCACTTCATCATCCTGCCTGTTGTCTCTCTTTACAATATGCTTGATGGCTGAGAGAAGCATCCGTAACTTTAAGTGTCTAAACGTTGGAATATCTAATATTGTTTAGGGGAAAATGGTTATGATTACTTGATGGTGAAGATTATTTGATGGTTAGGATTACTTGATGGTTTGGATTATCTGATGGTAGGATTACTTGATGATTAGGATTATTTGATGGTTATGATTATCTGATGGTTATGATTACTTGATAATTATGATTATCTGATGGTAGGATTACTTGATGGTTATGATTACTTGATGGTTAGGATTATTTGATGGTTCTAAGTTGTGTTCTAGAGAGGTAAGGTATGTGGCAATTTCTAGAAGCAGGATCACATGCTACACATGTCTAACTCTCATCTGCTTTTTTATTCTGTAGAGTCTCGAAAGCTTTCCTGCAGGTAGCAGTGGCCATATGACACCGTGGTGGCTTGTGGAGAGTAGAGGAAGTGTGCTAAGGGTCCCTGGGGATACTTCCTAATGCAGGCATGGACCCATCTTATTTCCTGCCTCACCATTCATGACACACAGTGGCCAAATGTGTGGAGGTGCAAAGCCATTTTGAATCCATCCATTTAAAGCACCAAGAGGAGGTGGGCGCTCTCTGGAGGCTGGAGGTAATACGATAAGAGCTGGGCACTTGTGGGCACTCTTGAGCCACTGTGCCAGCCCTTCATGTCTTCCCCTGAATACTGGTACTGGGAGATAAATAAATTGCTAATAGTTTCAGCATCCCTTGGTTATTTGCAGTCGAGTGTATTCTGTACCATACCTGAGTATATCCCATTTCTAAGGAGGTAGGTACCATGAACTGGTTCTGTCCTTACATATTCCTGAAGGAGATTTCAGAATTACAAAATGCAGTGAATATCACTTCAAATTCGATGAAGAACATTGCCTATGAAGAGAGGGAAAATGTATACCCAAAGTACATCAGTAAGACATGCCTCAATTGTCTTTTGAAGAGTGGCAAGGTTTCTATGAGTAAATAGTCCCAGAGCTGAAATCCAAGAGAAAGAAAGCCCCATGTGATTACAAATGACTCATTCCTGCTATTTTACTATTTCAAAACCCAAACCAATAAAGACAACAACTTTCTAATGTCAAAGCAAATGAGAACCATTTTGAAAACTTCTTCTCCGGTATGTCTTTAAATAACAAGCCACATACTATGGAAAAAAGTTGGCAAGAAGCATCAGAAAGCTTAGAGGTACTGATTTGTTCAGCAACCAGGAGCTGAGCAGTTTACCCAGTGAAGAGAGCTTCACAATGGATTTAATAACCAGCAATTTGGTGCAAATTGAAATCAAATGTGTTCCATCTACAGGATGTTTACCATTGATTTTCCCCCTTTCATTTCAATAATAAGATGTTAAAAATTCTGTGTGAAATAACTTTAGACACCAAAGAGCTCATCTGTGAGGTTTAAAAAAACAGAGCTCATGTAAATGAAATAAAGCAGAAATGGTTCTGTGAGCCCCTCTCCACTCTGCATTTTATGACCTGATCATTTATGGAGAGTGCAAAATGCAGAGAGCTGCAGTCTGTGTATTTAGACTTCACAAATATTTGAAACCTCATACTAAAATTTCCCTATTCTATAAGTGAAAGCCCAGGGGGGGGATCATCCTTGGCTATTTGGAGGAATTCACTTACCCCTCAGAGGAAAGCTGACAGCACTGGGTGGAAATAAAAATGACCCTTGTTTATTGTGAGCAAACATAAAAATCTGGCTCATTCAGAGGCCACAGTTATGATTCAAAAAGAAAATTTTAAAATATTAGAAAACAGCCGGAAAGAGACCATGCACAAAAATCTAACAAATTACTGTCGCCATTTTGTGTAGTTTTATTGAAAAGTTTTTTTTTTTTTTTTTTTTTTTTTGCTTGTTGGTGTCACAAATGCACTGAGTGTATAAAATTTATACCCTGCTTTTCACTGGCTTCTAAGGATTTTCATATTGTCATAGTCTTTATAATAAACATCATTTGAAAGACTATAGTGTAATTCACATTTAATGTAGTAGAATTTGCTTACTTTTTCTCCACTATGTAAGTTGTTTTTAATACCAAATATGTGATTTAAAATTCCACACTGAAAAGAAAATCACATGTCATCTAAAATAGACATTTTAGATTTTTTTCTGTAGTATTCATTTGCCAAGGTGGAATTATGGGGTTAAAGGGTAGAATAATGGTTATTTATACATAGTCAATTTTTTTGTAAAATTGTTGTAAATATTGTGGTAATATTGCAATAGAAACATGTGGAAACTATTAATTAAGGGTGTGTCCTAGCAGAAGGACTTCACCTGACGTTTTTTCCCATGTAGGTGGAGACACTCGCGTATCTAACAGTGTCCCTTAACACAGAGTGTTCTCAGGAAACTCAGCCGCTTGCTGCTTCCTAGAGATGGTTTTAGTGTTCAAATATCAGAAAAGCACATTTCACTTAGCCTGTTTGGGCTGCTGTAACAAAATAATGTAAACTGGGCAGCTTACAACCACAGAAATTTATTTCTCACAGTCTGGAAGCTGAGAAGTCCAAGATCAAACCTGGCAGATGTGGTGTCTATCAAGGGTGTTTCCTGGTTCATGTGGTGTCTTCTTGTCTCCTCATGTGTTGGAAGCTCTCTGGGACCTTTTCTATAAGGGCACTAATCTCATTAATGAGGGCAGAGCCCTAATTAGCTACATGCCACCCCAAAGGCCCCATCTCTAATACCATCAGTTTGGGGACCAGGACTTCAACACATGGATTTGGGTTGGACAGACATTTAGACCACAGCACTCACTAACCTGTCTCTTAGAGACCCCCCTTACAATGTAGAATATTCTAAGTACTGTGATATTCTTCCAGAAAGACAACTGTTTACTTTGTTCAATTACTTTTCCCAAACATACCCCCACTGAGCATCTCCACCTTTTTAGAGCACCTGCTCTCATCCTGTCTTACAAACATGCTCTAAGAAACATGCCTTAAGAAAAGGCTACTGCATGTATTCTGTGTGATTGTTTAATAGGCACACAAGATTACCCCAAATCTGAGTCCATTCTAGAAAATTCCTACTGCAAAATGATGGCAGGACAGGCCTCAGTAGCCTTAAAAGTACCTACACAGCAGAGGGTCTGGAGTAGCCCAAACCACAGGGCCACAAGGTTGCAGGTGCCCTTGTGAATTAGGAAAGGGCTAGAAAGAAAAGAAGTAAACAGTTACCACCAGTCAGCTGAGAATATGCTCACAAAATGAAGTACTGTCTCTCTCTCTCCATCTTTCTCTGATTTGTTTAAACCATCCCTGGTTTATGTGGTTCTCTCTTTGCAGCGAAGCTGCTGTTGTATCACAAATGAGAACAGAACCACAGGAAAAGGAGGAACCCGAGTGTGATAGCAACTTTGATAGGAACACTCAGAACATGGTCAGATAGTAACGAATGTCACCCTTGTTATTAATGGTAGTGTCAACTACACGCATTCCAGTTAGTAAGATGATTAAACCATTGCCTTAAAAGTTAAACTGGCAATTTCTTAGAATTTTATTTTCACTTAATATTACTCTACTAACAAAAGATAAATACAATTTCCCAGTACCAATCTTAAATCACTTGTTAACAAAGTCTTTGATGTTCATAATACTGGCAAAGGAACTTAATAGAAGTTTGGCAGCCAAATGAACTACAATGAACAAAAATAGACAGATTAAATCTCAGGCCACCAAGCGGCAGAAAATGAAAATGGCAACAGAAACAGAACTGAACAAAAAAAAAAAAAAAAAAAAAAAAAAAAAGAGGTGAGCTCAAACAGAAAACAAATGCAGAATGAAAACTGAATTAAATAATTGACATCAACAATAAGGTTGATAATTTGTTCTGTGTGAGAACCTAAAACTCTTGATATGTGAAGTAGCATTCACATTTAAAATGAAGATTTATTAGAGTAGTAGAGAGACATAGTAAAAATGCAAGGTGTCCATAAAGTTCATGTATAATAGCAAATTGCACTTGAATTTTATGGCCACTCTATATCATCCACCCATGTAAACCTGAGAGCTTGTCATTAAAATTTTCAATTTTTTTTTTTTTTTTTTTTTTTTTCTTTTTTGAGACAGAGCCTCAAGCTGTCCCCCTGGGTAGAGTACCATGGCATTACAGCTCACAGCAACCTCCAACTCCTGGGCTCAAGCGAGTCTCTTGCCTCTGCCTCCCAAGTAGCTG